>CM019707.1:37666067-37698614 GCA_009760885.1 Achatina immaculata | reverse complement strand
GTTGAGCACGTGTTGCAGATCTAATATAGTACGGAGCATAGAATGGTTCTTGTATCACGTGTAGAGTATTTTGAAATTGAGAACATTGATGAAGTGCTGCATCTAGAATATGATAGATCTGATGTTATGAAACATTGTTCAGGTGATTCCGTGATGAACCAAGGAGATACATTTACTAGTCCAAGTATTGTTACCAACTATTACATCTAAACTATTACTAGACGGAATTAAATGGAATCTGTAACTTGTGCAGAGACTTGATTCATTGAGATTCGTATTATCTGGGAGGCCAATGTGTTGATCAAAGGGCATCTTCTTCAGTCATCATAAATATGATAGTTCAGAATCTTAGTTTATTATAAAGACACTTGTTATAGAAACAGTGGTCAAGGACACCTGTTAGAAAAACATAGTCAAGAACTCTTGTTAGAAAAACTGTAATAAAGAACAGCTGTTAGAGAAGCGGTGCACGGAGCAGTTGTTAGAAGAACCTGAAGCAGAAAAGACAATAGTTCGGGAGACATGTAAGAGAACAAAGGTTAAAAAGTCTAAGAGCAGTATCTAAGCAGAAATACTCAAGAATCATATCAGAAGTGTAGGTAGTAGTCAGAACTGGAGACAGCCTGTGTCTATAGAGAAGAGTCATATCAGAAGTGTAGGTAGTAGTCAGAGCTGGAGACAGCCTGTGTCTATAGAGAAGAGTCAGAAGTGTAGGTAGTAGTAAGAGCTAGAGACTTAGCACTGCGTCTGTTGAGAGAAGAGTCATGTCAGAAGTGTAGGTAGTAGTAAGAGCTAGAGACTTAGCACTGCGTCTGTTGAGAGAAGAGTCATGTCAGAAGTGTAGGTAGTAGTAAGAGCTAGAGACTTAGCACTGCGTCTGTTGAGAGAAGAGTCATGTCAGAAGTGTAGGTAGTAGTCAGAGCTGGACACTTAGCACTGTGTCTGTAGAGAAGAGTCATGTCAGAAGTGTAGGTAGTAGTAAGAGCTAGAGACTTAGCACTGCGTCTGTTGAGAGAAGAGTCATATCAGAAGTGTAGGTAGTAGTAAGAGCTAGAGACTTAGCACTGCGTCTGTTGAGAGAAGAGTCATATCAGAAGTGTAGGTAGTAGTCAGAGTTAGAGACTTAGCACTGTGTCTGTTGAGAGAAGAGTCATATAGTAGTAAGAGCTAGAGACTTAGCACTGTGTCTGTAGAGAGAAGAGTCATATAGTAGTAAGAGCTAGAGACTTAGCACTGTGTCTGTAGAGAGAAGAGTCATATAGTAGTAAGAGCTAGAGACTTAGCACTGTGTCTGTTGAGAGAAGAGTCATATAGTAGTAAGAGCTAGAGACTTAGCACTGTGTCTGTAGAGAGAAGAGTCATATAGTAGTAAGAGCTAGAGACTTAGCACTGTGTCTGCAGAGAGGAGAGTCAAATCAGAAGTGTAGGTGGTAGTAGTAAGAGCTAGAGACTTAGCACTGTGTCTGTTGAGAGAAGAGTCATGTCAGAAGTGTAGGTGGTAGTAGTAAGAGCTAGAGACTTAGCACTGCGTCTGTAGAGAGGAGAGTCAAATCAGAAGTGTAGGTGGTAGTAGTAAGAGCTAGAGACTTAGCACTGTGTCTGTAGAGAGGAGAGTCAAATCAGAAGTGTAGGTGGTAGTAGTAAGAGCTAGAGACTTAGCACTGTGTCTGTAGAGAGGAGAGTCAAATCAGAAGTGTAGGTGGTAGTAGTAAGAGCTAGAGACTTAGCACTGTGTCTGTGAGAGAAGAGTCATATCAGAAGTGTAGGTGGTAGTAGTAAGAGCTAGAGACTTAGCACTGTGTCTGTAGAGAGGAGAGTCAAATCAGAAGTGTAGGTGGTAGTAGTAAGAGCTAGAGACTTAGCACTGTGTCTGTTGAGAGAAGAGTCATGTCAGAAGTGTAGGTAGTAGTAAGAGCTAGAGACTTAGCACTGTGTCTGTAGAGAGGAGTCATATAGTAGTAAGAGCTAGAAACTTAGCACTGTGTCTGTAGAGAGAAGAGTCATATAGTAGTAAGAGCTAGAGACTTAGCACTGTGTCTGTAGAGAGAAGAGTCATATAGTAGTAAGAGCTAGAGACTTAGCACTGTGTCTGTTGAGAGAAGAGTCATGTCAGAAGTGTAGGTAGTAGTAAGAGCTAGAGACTTAGCACTGTGTCTGTAGAGAGAAGAGTCATATAGTAGTAAGAGCTAGAGACTTAGCACTGTGTCTGTAGAGAGAAGAGTCATATAGTAGTAAGAGCTAGAGACTTAGCACTGTGTCTGTAGAGAGAAGAGTCATATAGTAGTAAGAGCTAGAGACTTAGCACTGTGTCTGTAGAGAGAAGAGTCATATAGTAGTAAGAGCTAGAGACTTAGCACTGTGTCTGTAGAGAGGAGAGTCAAATCAGAAGTGTAGGTGGTAGTAGTAAGAGCTAGAGACTTAGCACTGTGTCTGTAGAGAGAAGAGTCATATAGTAGTAAGAGCTAGAGACTTAGCACTGTGTCTGTAGAGAGAAGAGTCATATAGTAAGAGCTAGAGACTTAGCACTGTGTCTGTAGAGAGGAGAGTCATATCAGAAGTGTAGGTGGTAGTAGTAAGAGCTAGAGACTTAGCACTGTGTCTGTTGAGAGAAGAGTCATATCAGAAGTGTAGGTGGTAGTAGTAAGAGCTAGAGACTTAGCACTGTGTCTGTAGAGGGGAGAGTCATATCAGAAGTGTAGGTGGTAGTAGTAAGAGCTAGAAACTTAGCACTGTGTCTGTTGAGAGAAGAGTCATATAGTAGTAAGAGCTAGAGACTTAGCACTGTGTCTGTAGAGAGGAGAGTCAAATCAGAAGTGTAGGTGGTAGTAGTAAGAGCTAGAGACTTAGCACTGTGTCTGTTGAGAGAAGAGTCATATAGTAGTAAGAGCTAGAGACTTAGCACTGTGTCTGTAGAGAGAAGAGTCATATAGTAGTAAGAGCTAGAGACTTAGCACTGTGTCTGTAGAGAGAAGAGTCATATAGTAGTAAGAGCTAGAGACTTAGCACTGTGTCTGTAGAGAGGAGAGTCATATCAGAAGTGTAGGTGGTAGTAGTAAGAGCTAGAGACTTAGCACTGTGTCTGTTGAGAGAAGAATCATATCAGAAGTGTAGGTGGTAGTAGTAAGAGCTAGAGACTTAGCACTGTGTCTGTTGAGAGAAGAATCATATCAGAAGTGTAGGTGGTAGTGAGAGCTAGAGACTTAGCACTGTGTCTGTAGAGACAGAGAAGACAAAGAATAAAATAAGAACAGATGTGATGATGTAGGAGGAGATGATAGATGACTTAGATATAAATTACTAGACTATCAGATGTGCTGAACTGTGCTACGAGTTGTGTATTGGATGAATCTTTCAGCTCTGTAGGGCAAAGAGAAAATAAACTTCTTTAAGTTTCCACCATGGACTTGTTACATGTTCATATTGTTTACATGAAAAGTTTGCAGTCACTATTTGTTGTAGACTAACTATAACAACATGGAAAGAAGATAAGTAAGAATAATAAATTGTACATATGTACCATGAACAAAAACTTAAAACTGAATGTGGCAGTTTACATAGTGTGGGTCTCCCTACAGTATAATCATGCAAGTTATTTTAAAATAACTTTTGTGAATGAAATTTAATCTTGTGGACTTTTTAAAATGTTTATTAATTTATCGCAGGCAAATGTTTCTTTATTTTCTATTTTGAACAGAGTAGTATGTTTTGTTTTTTTTTATAACACTTTTTTCTTAAACAGTTTTCCTTGTACTTGGCAATAAATACATTTGAACTCACTCATGTTATAAGAGTATTTTCCACTGCTCCACATGTCTGTACAGGGAATTTGCAAGATCTCTCTCCCTCTCATTATTCTATATCATACCTTTCATACATAAAAAAAAAAACGACACAAAATATAACAAACAAATCACTACATTTTATTGATGCTCAACTTTGTGCCTTCTCAGACAAAACAAAAGCACATGATGATGATGATCTTAAGAAATAAGTCCCCATGTTCTAATAACTCTTAAACATAAACTAAATCCTCAGACAAAATCCTCAGACATGCAATGTCAGACAAAGTTTACGTAAATCTCCACCGAGCATCTCATGCATGTATTAACAGATCAAGCTGTTAACAATGCTATATAACTTGTAACCTGACAGCATCCTTTAAAATGCGCACTATATGGATGTAGTAACTCAGTAGTCTATTACAATGAGAAATGTATAGAAACACAGCAGCCTGTTATAGTGAGTAGCACATCATGTTACATTGAACACCACACAGAAACTCTTTGGTCAGGTCAGTTGCATGGTTAACTTAGATGTGAAAGTAAACTGACATGTATGTTATGATCCATATGCATCATGATCACTAATTGCCATGATCTCTATGTGTCAAGATGGATGTAGATCATGATGATAAATATCTTTACTGGAAAGTTTCAGGATCTGTTTGTATCATGATTGGTGTTTCCAGTAATTAAAATGTTTGTAGGTTCTAATTCAAAGTCCAAAAAAGAAACCAAATTAATTATTAGATATGGTTAAAATATGCTTTCATTGATATTTTACATTACCCCAAATGATTTTTTTAAACCTGTACAACTTCTGTCCTGTGAATACTTCATGAAGAAGCAAGCTCAGTAGTACTGTAAATATTCACTGCAGTACATAAATTCCTGCATCTGAGAGATGGAATAATTCCAATGATCACTTACTGTGAAAGTAGTAGCACACAGAAGAAATATGGACAAATATAACATTTTACAAGTGGTCACTGTTCTACGGGCTGGTTAAATAAAGAAAATGGTTTCACAGCATTGCCTTTGCTTTGTTAAATACAGCAACTTTTTATTATATTACATGTTAGTTACAAGTAACAAATCCATTACCAATATTACATGTAAGTTACAAGTGACAGACCCATACCATTATTACATGCGAGTTACAAGTAACAAATGCATACCAGTACTACATTTAAGGTAAAAAAAAAAAAAAAGCTACTCTCTACTACAATATCTCATATTCCAGAATTTTTTCTTATACACCTGTTACTTTCATTGAACCAGTACTTGGGGTTCACACACAACAAAAAAATCAGTTCTTTGTTTCATGGTTACATTTACAAGAAATTTGTATCAAAAGGCAAACTTGAGTTAATTCTATAAACAAAAGCCTGCATTATTTCCCCCTTGCTGTAGTGGCCATAAATTGAGCAGGCACTTCCTCTCTCTCTGAAGGATTGTAAAGAATACCTGAATACACCGTGACTGCTAAATGTGGAAACAGATTATAAAGAATACCTGAATACACCGTGACTGCTAAATGTGGAAACAGATTATAAAGAATACCTGAATACACCGTGACTGCTAAATGTGGAAACAGATTATAAAGAATACCTGAATACACCTTGATTTCTAAATGCAGAAACAGAATATAAAGAATACCTGAATACACCTTGATTTCTAAATGCAGAAACAGAATATAAAGAATACCTGAATACACCGTGACTGCTAAATGTGGAAACAGATTATAAAGAATACCTGAATACACCTTGATTTCTAAATGCGGAAACAGAATATAAAGAATACCTGAATACACCGTGACTGCTAAATGTGGAAACATTATAAAGAATACCTGAATACACCTTGATTTCTAAATGCGAAAACAGAATATAAAGAATACCTGAATACACCTTGATTTCTAAATGCGAAAACAGAATATAAAGAATACCTGAATACATCTTTACTGTTACACGTGATGATAGAACAAAAAAGAATACCTGAATTCAGCTTGATTGCTACACGTGGTGATAGATTTCACAGACTTATACTGACTGAGTCAGTTCAATTTCTTTTTTATTCAGTTATTCAATTCACGTGACTCTCACTAGGAGAAGTCTTGTTAATCTGCAGAATTTCTGGAACAGTAATTTTTTTTTTTTTATTCCTTTAACTGTTTCTAGCCTTACTCTGTTGTGAAGATTCTCTTATCAGAACTTGTCTATACACAAAACTGCTATTAGATCTTTGAGCCGTTATTTACATATTAAGTTTACAGTACAACACACAGAAACGCACTGAATGAAGTACGTAAATCTAGAAACAGCAATTCAAGGGGATAACACTACAGACTTAAAACATGGAAATTTTATGAGAGGACACTAATAAGTTCATCAACTTCAGCAAATAAAATCAGCACATTCAATGGCTGTACAGTACATAATAATATGGCTGCTCTGGTTAAAATGGTTCAGCACTTAACACTGAATAAAAAAAAAGACTAATATTTATTGTAAAAGGAAGTGGCAGTTTTGGGGTGACATGGAGAGATAATGGTATTGTTCTGATGTCAGGACTTTCAAACATAATCTCCTGTCACCAGACGACATTCCGTCTACACTATCTCCCACCGGCAAACGGTTCTACTTGTATTTGGACCTGGCTTAGATTCTGTTTTCTAAAGCGACTTTAAAGTTGAAACTACTCGGTACCAGGAATCGGTTTTCAGGAACCGGTTACTGAGTTTTATCTGATAGAACCAATTCCTAATTCATTCCCGCCCAGCTCTATCAAGAGAAAATTCTCTGAATGAACTGACCACGTGGTATATTGACAATTGGTTGATGTCACCAGGAAACATTCAGACTTAAGAAGACTGATCATCAACACCTACCTGTGCGTCGCATAATTATCACGTACATTAGCTCCCTTACCATCAAGGAAAATGTCGCTGTGTATATAAGAAAGAAATTCAAGAAAGTTGAACAAATAAAACGTAATGTACCATTACAGAGGACATGGAACAATGGAAGTAGACTGATATGAAAAATAAGGAACAATGAAAGTAGACAAGAGACTATATAGTTCATTAATCAGAGTATTAAACAAAGGATCTTTGATGTCTTCTTATTTAAGACCAAACCTTCACATCTGTTGCCATATTACCTGAAATCAAATCAGCTGGAGAATCAAGAACTTTTGTTTAATTCTGTGACTACTAAACTCTTGTCAATCAGCCCAGCATCACTGTTCTCTCTCTGTGGCAGTGTTAAATAATAAAAATAATAAAATCACTTGTTACAAGTGTAACAACAGGCACACTAGAACTAATACAATAAAGTAGAGAAAAGAGGAAGGAAATGGAAAACAGCAATTAACAACAAAGAGGAATATAAATCTTTAACAAAAGAATTGAGAAGAAACATAAGGACAGATAAAAAAAAACGAGTACATATAAGATTACTGTGAAAGAATAAGAAGGACATCAGAAGTGTGGAAGAGATAGTGAAATGAGGCTGCTATCAGAACCTGGAGGAGGCTGCAAACTTCATCTTGGTGACACAGTTCCACATTTAGCCCACTCCCTGGACACTGAGGACAGTTACGCTGTGTGACAAGACAAGGATTTTACCTTTACCTATATAATATACTTAAAGAGTTCTGCACGGGACATGCAAATGACTGATGATATAATGAACATATAAAATTATTGCTGAGATAAAACTGTTCTCATCCTGACCTTAAAGTTCAGAAGAATAAACCAACCTGCCGTACTTGTCAGAGCAGTGACATTTCTGAAGAAGGTCATTCTCTTCGAGAAACATTTTTAAAAATGCAACACAAGCTTAAGCATAATTTACTTTAGTCTCTATGCCTTCACATCTACTCCAAGTTGAGTTTTGTCACTGGTCCATGAGCTGTACAGTGGCAGCATTAGTTCCAGATAGGTAGAATATGAACTCACCTAACTTAAGCATATGGAGAAGGAATATGGTTTATTTTGAAGTGAAAGACTTTTAATCCATATTTATGCTGGTAAAATTTTATTAGTGCTTCATTCAGAGGAACTCCTTTCTATCCTGTACATACATGATTATTGTGAAAGAATATAAGGACATCAGAAGTGTGGAAGAGATAGTGAAATGTTTAAAGAAATGAAGACACTGACGAGAAATGTCACACCTAAGCTAAATGTAATTTGTGATGAGATGGGGAATACCTTGACAGAGAGAGAGACGAAATTCTAGAAAGATGGAAGGAATATTGCAAAAGAATGTATGAAACAACCGACTGTGGAAGCAGAAATCAACAGTGTGAATTATTATTGGAGGAGAAAGAACCCGAACTGACAATGGAAGAAGTTTTATGGGCAATAAAGAATCTGAAAAATGGTAAATCACCAGGTTGTGATGAGATAACAGCTGAACTTATTAAAGCAGGAGGAAAGGAGTGTGCAACAATCTATCATGCACTATGTAAAAAGATATGGCATTCAGGTGTTTGGCCAAAAGAATGGAAAAGAACTGTATTCATACCACTGCCAAAAAAGGGTAACCTGAAATTATGCACCAACTACAGAACTGTTGCCCTGATTAGTCATGCCAGTAAATTTATATCAACAATCATAATGGGTAGACTTCATAAGAAAATAGAAGAAGAAATCAATGTGGTCCAAGCTGGTTTCAGACAAGGAAGAGGAACAAGAGATTATATTCAATATAATATTAATAACAGACATTTATAGACTATTGAAAAGCATCTAGACAAACTTGGAAATGTACACAATGGGGAAAAGAAAGAGAGGAAGACCAAGTGAAAGATGACTGAAGACATCGTTGACAAACTGCATATGGATGCATCAGCAACAGGGGATCTTATTTACAACTGAGAGGCCTACAGGAGAGCTGTTAGGGAGGCAAAGTTCCACAAGGGACATGCAAATGACTGACTGAGGGTAACACTTGGTCGAGGTCCGAGACCAGAGACTGATACAAATACTGTAGAGTACATTACAAAATCTAAATCCCTGTCTGTTGTTTAGTAACGTTCACAAAAAGAGGGGAGAGGGCAGCAAGTAGGTCAGTATATTGTATATTTGACTGTCTAGGATTAAGTTTACAGCGAGTTGTAGTAAGCAGAGTTCTGAAACATATCATATTACTTTCAGTCCCAAGAATCATTTGAGTGAAATGTTTTTATGTTCAACATAGATAATATATCACATTATTTTTTTAAATGAAAATTTGCAAATATTTGACTCTTGTTTCTAAAATATGTTTCAACAACAATGTAGAACTGTTGTTAGAGGGGAAATATGTAAATTTTCACAGGTAAATAATTAAAACAAAAAAATCTGTTAGTAATTATCTTTCTTTTGTACCAGGATGTTGTCGAGAAACATGTTTTGACAATACATCATGGACAAACAAATGGTGTGTAAGTCTCAACACAGAGAAATCAAGTACCACTCTGTTCACTCTCTCATCTAAACAGAAAGCAGGTAAGATCTTTGTAAATGAAATATCCCTAAGGATGGACAACCAACCCACTTACTTAGGAGTGACTCTTGACTCAAAACTGACCTGGAAGCAACACATCAACAGTGCAGAAGCAAAAGCCAGAAGAAAACTAGCCATATTAAGAAAACTGAGTGGAACCACATGGGGAGCTAGTGAAAGAATCCTCAAGAATGTATATCAGCAAAGTATTCTACCACATTTAGAATATGGCTCAACATCTTGGTGCACAGCATCAAACACTACGCTGCATAATCTAGACAAGGTACAAAATCAGTCACTACGGATTATCACAGGTGCCATGAGGTCCACACCAATAGTAGAAATGCAGAAAATAGTTGGTGTTCAAGTGCTAAAGGAACATAGAGACACAAAGGTCATGACCATGGGAGAGAAATTCCTTAGCTCTGTAAGCCATCCCCTGAAGGAGAGGTTCAATAACTTGGCACTAAGACGGCTTAAAAGAAGCAGCCTCATTCATCAGGCCAAGCGTATGCGTAAGCTGATACCTGACCTTTCAACTGTAGTCGCTCCGTTATCATCTGTACCAGAGCATACACCATGGAAAGAAGCAGATTGTACACAAATAACTATTCAGACTGAAGTGAAAGGTGTGCAGAATGGTGAGATGCAGAGCAGTCTTGTAAGATCAACAGCCACACTTAGTGTTCTAAACGACAAATATCCATGTTCAGATGGCACACAATGCCATAAAGAATGGAGGGGCAGGAGCACATATTGAATATCCAAACACCACCGCTGACAAGATTTCCATATCCACTGGAAAATACTGCAACAACTATGATGCAGAAGTTAGGGCAATTATTGCTGCAGTTGAAAAACTGCCCCATAGTAATTCTCACAGATGCTAGATCCACCACTGACAAAAATTGGCTCACAACACAGAGTCACCTTGCAGCGGATTCCCTCCCATTGTGGGATACCAGGCAATGAGAAAGCTGACCATCTGGCCAAAGAGGGCACTGAAATGGAGCAATCAGACATACCAATCACCTATAATCAAAAGAAAAGCATGATAAAAACCTACAGGAAGCCACAAACACCACCACATGATGACTATCACATGCTAAACAGAAAGGAACAAGTCACCATCTTCCGTCTCCGAACAGGACACAGATGACTCCGAAGTCATATGTATACAAAGTTTAAGGTTGGTACTACTAATCTGTGTACATGTGCCAGGTGCCCCAAACAGTGGAACATATCCTCCAGAACTGCACTAACTATGAAACACTGAGAAATAATTACTGGTCCAGTGAAACCACTAAAGAAGATAAGCTCTATGGTTCCATACATGAGTTACAAAAAACAGTGAAATTTATCCAAGAGACAGGACTGCAGATATAGACAGACAATGCGAACGAAGAAGATGATGTTTTGACAATCTGTTTCAGCTATGAATTTTTAATTTTTACATTACAATTTTTATGTCATCTATCAATCTTTTATCAATAACAATAATAGTAGCATTTTATCCAGATTATGGCGATACACTCTACAGATACATGAAACAGTTTTAAGAAAATTGAAAAAAAAAAAACAAAAACAAAAAAAAAAAAAGAAAATCAACAGAGTTTCTTGTACACAAAGAACACATTGAGCAGGTGGAAAGCTGTACAAGCTGAAAGGTTAAGAAAGTTCTTAAATCAGCATTTGCAAATATTTGACTTATGATTCTAGAATATGTTTCCTCAACAATGTAAAACTAAACTGTTCTTGGTGTCTGTGACATTTGACACTCCTTACAGGAGCAGGTTCTGTACTCGTCGCTGTTGTCATATTTGATCACCTTCACCATACATCCAGTCCCTCTCAGCATCATGTTCCTGGTACACAAGAAAAGAATTTTGTACAAAAGTTCTTAAATATTTCTCTTGAAACAATATATTGACCAATCACTTATGGGTTTTTAAATGGGTAACTCAGTTGACACAGGAATTAAAAAAAAAAAAAAGAGTGAGGGAAGAGGGAGGTCAGAGGGTAAGAGGGAGGTTAGAGGGTGAGAGCTGTGTCTCTCGCTCACTCTCTTTTTCTCACTCTTGCTCTCACTCTCTCTCTCGCTCTTTCTCTCACTCATGCTCTCTTTTTCTCACTCTTGCTCTCTCCCTCTCTCACTCTTTCTCTCACTCATGCTCTCTCTCTCTCTCCCGCCCACAGTTTTCTCACATATAAAGGTTACAATCTACTAATGAACAATTTTATATTAATGTACATAATAACACCTCCACTCTTGCTTCCAAATACTCTTTGGTAATCTCTTCATAAATTGAAACATTCATTCAAATAGCTAATCAAAGAAAGAGTGCACTGTTTTGACAATCCCCTAACCCCCACCCCTAAAGACCACCATCGGCTAATGTTTTATGTTCTAAAACAGACTTGACAAATCTCTTTGTCACATTTTTGATGTTCCCTTTAGGGATGGCTTTTGTGTATATTTAAATGTTCAAATTTCCAAACAGAAACCTTGACTTTCTTGCTGAACTTTGTTCAGTGACTTTCAAAATTCTTTTGTATAAATCAATACCTTGTTTACAACTGTGAGTCTCTCTACTGGGGAAACTTGCTTTATGGGTCATATTTTTCAAAGAACCTAGAGGATCATGGGAGAGGGGCACTGTGATTACAGTTCATTTCTAGGAGAATGTGTTGTCTACCCTTTGGTTTCATCCATGGTTTCTGGTGGGACTGGGCTCTTATACTTGTCTCTGTAGTCCCAAGTGTTGTGGAAACTTCTGAAGTCAAAGCCTGTAAGAAAAGACAGAATTTACAAATTTGTGTTTTAAAATTGTCCATGCAGAAAAGTATTAGAAATTACTCTCATATACCCAAGTGTAGTCAGTGAATATTTGTTCATTCTTTCAAACAGAAAATTAAATAGGGCAAGTGAATTACATCTCTACTTATAGAGTTTAGTGAACACAACTGCACAGAACATTCTTTCATTGTCAATAGTTATATTTTGTGGTTAGAAGTTTTTGTTTTTTAGTTTTGTGCTGGTAGGAAACAGCAGATAAACAGTTTGGATTTGCTGAAGGAAAGGGAACACAAAATGCCATTTATGCTTTATGAACACTAACAGAAAGAGCTTTAGAAGTACAGAAAGATCTCTACTTATGCTTCATTGATTACACCAAGGCATTCGACAAGGTGAAACATAATGAAATTATTAAAATGCTTGAAGACATCAATATAGACAGCAAAGATCTGAGGATTGTAAAACATCTATACTGGCAGCAAGAAGCAGCAGTTTGAGTTGAAAATAGAACTGGAAAATATCAACCGATAAAACAAGGGGTGCGACAAGGATGTGTACTATCTCCAGACCTTTTTTCTCTGTACAGCGAGAATATTCAAAGAACGATCATCACAGAACCAGGCATAAAAATTGGAAGATACAATATTAACAACCTTCGGTATGCTGACGACACAGTACCGATAGCTGAGAACCAACAAGACCTGCAAAATCTCTTGGATAAAGTCGCCAAAGAAAGTGAACAGAAAGGCCTTACTTTGAACATCAAAAAGACAGAGACTATGGTTATATCTAAGAAGCAGAATCCACCACCATGCAGTATAAAATTAAATGGAACTATTCTAAAGCAGGTGCAGAAATTCAAATTCCTTGGAGCAGTAATAACTTCAGATGGGAAATGCAGAACAGAAATTAGGAACAGAATAGGCCAAGCAAAGACTGTATTTCAGAGAATGAGCAACATATTAACTAACACATCCTTATCAATGAATGTTAGAAAACGAGTCCTAAAATGCTGTGTTGAAACTATCTTGTTATATGGAAGTGAATCATGGACAATAGGCAGGTCTGCACAAAAATCATTGGAAGCAGCAGAAATGTGGTTTATTAGAAGAATGTTGCGAATCCCCTGGACAGCAAAAATAGCTAATGAAGAATGTAGGAGAAGAGCTGGAGAGACAAAAAACCTTGTCAAAAAGATAAGAGAGAGACAATGTACTTTCATAGGACATGCAATGAAAAGAGGGGGCATTGAAAATATTATAACAACAGGAAAAATAGAAGGAAGAAAATCAAGAGGAAGACTAAGAGAAATGATACTGGACAGTCTGACGGGATGGTGTGAGAGGAGATCACCAACTGAGCTGATGGCCTGCATGAAGGATCGTGTACTCTGGAGAAGCATAATAGCCAACGCCAGTCGGCTCGGCACCTGATGATGAGAAAATAGAGATAATGGCTCTTCTATTGAAATAATGATGCTTTAGTTACTTTTTTAAAATGCTGTTCATTAGGTTTGCATATTATGTGACGTGAGCTAAGCTTATTGTTTTCTCATGGTGTCTGCATTCAGAGCAAATCATATTCAGTATTGTCATGTTTTTTTGTTTTTTTTTGTGAGAAGGTATTGATCATGTCTGTACTGTAGTTTTATATGTTCCTATGTTTGTGAGATGGCATTGGTCATGTCTGTACTGCAGTTTTATATGTTTCTATGTTTGTGAGACGGCATTGGTCATGTCTGTACTGCAGTTTTATATGTTCCTATGTTTGTGAGAAGGTATTGATCATGTCTGTACTGTAGTTTTATATGTTCCTATGTTTGTGAGAAGGTATTGATCATGTCTGTACTGTAGTTTTATATGTTCCTATGTTTGTGAGAAGGTATTGATCATGTCTGTACTGTAGTTTTATATGTTCCTATGTTTGTGAGAAGGTATTGATCATGTCTGTACTGTAGTTTTATATGTTCCTATGTTTGTGAGAAGGTATTGATCATGTCTGTACTGTAGTTTTATATGTTCCTATGTTTGTGAGACGGCATTGGTCATGTCTGTACTGCAGTTTTATATGTTCCTATGTTTGTGAGAAGGTATTGATCATGTCTGTACTGTAGTTTTATATGTTCCTATGTTTGTGAGACGGCATTGGTCATGTCTGTACTGTAGTTTTATATGTTCCTATGTTTGTGAGACGGCATTGGTCATGTCTGTACTGCAGTTTTATATGTTCCTATGTTTGTGAGACGGCATTGGTCATGTCAGTACTGTAGTTTTATATGTTCCTATGATACCAGGGCTTGCAGGACTGGTTCTCGTATCTGAGGAGACGAAAACGCCACTGTCACCGTCAGCGCCGTCATTGTTGGAGACAGCATGTTCAGCTGTGTCATCTGTTGCAAGCGAAGGGTCTGGATTTGAGATGCATGAGTCTTCCTTCCCTCCCTCGCTGATGTGAGCTGCAACTGGATCACTGAAGGTAGCATGAAAGCTTCACTTATTATTTCAAGTATATAATGTTTATCTTGTTATAAAGGAAATTTGTACATTTTGTACTTACTTTAAATAGTAGTGTTTCTCAGTTCTGTACAACCATTCATTCAGTGTGGATGGTGTTACATTTGAAGATACTTCTCCATCTTGTACAATCCTTAGTGTTTCCAATCAGTTGAAATCCTTTTCTTTTTTTCTATGCCACTTGGTCAGTCTTATGAGTTTTTTCCATGCCACTTGGTCAGTCTTATGAGTTTTTTCTATGTCACTTGGTCAGTCTTATGAGTTTTTTCTATGTCACTTGGTCAGTCTTATGAGTTTTTTCTATGTCACTTGGTCAGTCTTATGAGTTTTTTCTATGTCACTTGGTCAGTCTTATGAGTTTTTTCTATGTCACTTGGTCAGTCTTATGAGTTTTTTCTATGTCACTTGGTCAGTCTTATGAGTTTTTTCTATGTCACTTGGTCAGTCTTATGAGTTTTTTCTATGTCACTTGGTCAGTCTTATGAGTTTTTTCTATGTCACTTGGTCAGTCTTATGAGTTTTTTCTATGTCACTTGGTCAGTCTTATGAGTTTTTTCTATGTCACTTGGTCAGTCTTATGAGTTTTTTCTATGCCACTTGGTCAGTCTTATGAGTTTTTTCTATGCCACTTGGTCAGTCTTATGAGTTTTTTCTCAGAACCCCCCTCCTAGGGCTACTATATTGTGAAACACCAAAATGACTCTCCTCTCTCTCTCTCTCTCTCTCTCTCTCTCTCTCTCTCTCACTCTCTCTCTCTCTCTCTCTCTCTCGCTTGCTCTCTTTCTCTCTCTCACACTCTGTCTACCCTCTTATAAGACAGAATTTTTAGGGAACAGAAAATTTTCTGTAAAATAAAAAGGGAACATAGAACTGAGAAATCTGCTAGTAGCCTCTTGTTTATTAAAGCAGTGTCAGATAACTCAGACAAAATGCTATGTACGCTAAGAAAACCCACTCGCCTGTGGGAACAATGACAAGCACAGATAACCCTCCTAGGATAGAAGGCCCTCCAGTTTTTGACATTGCACACCCGTCAATAGGTGGAGCTGAGATCTTGGCCTGCGGCCGTGCCAGGCTGTTCAGTTTGGTGGATGGGTGGGGACACAGAGATCACCTGTAGGGATGGGGAAAGTCTGGTGCAAATCAAGTCCAGGACATGACAGGCCCATAGGTCTCTACAACGATGGCTATCAGAATGAGGCAAACAAAGCAGCCAGCAGACCATAGGTGGCGGGGAATGGACATCACTGAAGCGCCATCAGATCCCTCATTCCAAAGTCACAGTGTCTCTGTCAAACTGTCTGAAAGCTGTCGGACGGGCCGGTGTTGCACTCGGAGCCTGATCTCAGCTTCTCATTGGAAAGGCCTCCTGGGTAAAGAAAGACTTAGGACAAAAACCCCAATATGAAAATGCCGGAAAAAAAAAGAAAACCATTCGAGCCTGGACGTTGCTTCATAAAAGGTCCGTATCACGTGATTTGGCCCCCGGATACCCTGAGTGAAAAATCAGCTACAAGGGGCACACAAAACATTATTCAAATCAACATTTCTGGACTTAGATCAAAGGCCTCAGAATTAAGCTGATAGCTGAAAAAAGTCAACATCCGTGTTGCGATCATACAAGAAACCCTTCTGTATGGAAAAGATCACTCAGTGCCTGAATACACCATGTACAAATGTGAATGTGGTAAATGCAGGGGTACTGCCACATTCTTGAGAAATGACATCCAAGGAGAAGTTAAAAACAGAAAGTGCAATGAGAATGATATCCAAGAGATAACAGTACAGCATGATGGACTGCGGTACACTCTGTATAATGTTTATTGTCCTCCAAATTCTAAAAGTCAAATCAACATACACAGCACAGACATGCAGAAAACTATCATTACAGGAGATTTTAATCCACATCTACCATCACTAGGACACAGAGACCAAAACTCTATGGGAAACAACATTGAAGAGCTATGTAACAACAGCAACATGATAATATTGCAAGACTCCTCCTCCCCACCAACATTCCTCCACAGAGCCACTGGATGCACATACAGACCTGACCTCACCATTATGAGTTTTTTCTATGCCACTTGGTCAGTCTTATGAGTTTTTTCTATGTCACTTGGTCAGTCTTATGAGTTTTTTCTATGTCACTTGGTCAGTCTTATGAGTTTTTTCTATGTCACTTGGTCAGTCTTATGAGTTTTTTCTATGTCACTTGGTCAGTCTTATGAGTTTTTTCTATGTCACTTGGTCAGTCTTATGAGTTTTTTCTATGTCACTTGGTCAGTCTTATGAGTTTTTTCTATGTCACTTGGTCAGTCTTATGAGTTTTTTCTATGTCACTTGGTCAGTCTTATGAGTTTTTTCTATGCCACTTGGTCAGTCTTATGAGTTTTTTCTATGTCACTTGGTCAGTCTTATGAGTTTTTTCTCAGAACCCCCCTCCTAGGGCTACTATATTGTGAAACACCAAAATGACTCTCCTCTCTCTCTCTCCTTCTCTTTCTCTGTCTTGCTCACACTTTCTCTCTCTCTCTCACTATCTTGCTCACACTTTCTCTCTCTCACACTCTGTCTACCCTCTTATAAGACAGAATTTTTAGGGAACAGAAAATTTTCTGTAAAATAAAAAGGGAACATAGAACTGAGAAATCTGCTAGTAGCCTCTTGTTTATTAAAGCAGTGTCAGATAACTCAGACAAAATGCTATGTACGCTAAGAAAACCCACTCGCCTGTGGGAACAATGACAAGCACAGATAACCCTCCTAGGATAGAAGGCCCTCCAGTTTTTGACATTGCACACCCGTCAATAGGTGGAGCTGAGATCTTGGCCTGCGGCCGTGCCAGGCTGTTCAGTTTGGTGGATGGGTGGGGACACAGAGATCACCTGTAGGGATGGGGAAAGTCTGGTGCAAATCAAGTCCAGGACATGACAGGCCCATAGGTCTCTACAACGATGGCTATCAGAATGAGGCAAACAAAGCAGCCAGCAGACCATAGGTGGCGGGGAATGGACATCACTGAAGCGCCATCAGATCCCTCATTCCAAAGTCACAGTGTCTCTGTCAAACTGTCTGAAAGCTGTCGGACGGGCCGGTGTTGCACTCGGAGCCTGATCTCAGCTTCTCATTGGAAAGGCCTCCTGGGTATGAAAGAAAGACTTAGGACAAAAACCCCAATATGAAAATGCCGGAAATAAAAAAAGAAAACCATTCGAGCCTGGACGTTGCTTCATAAAAGGTCCGTATCACGTGATTTGGCCCCCGGATACCCTGAGTGAAAAATCAGCTACAAGGGGCACACAAAACATTATTCAAATCAACATTTCTGGACTTAGATCAAAGGCCTCAGAATTAAGCTGATAGCTGAAAAAAGTCAACATCCGTGTTGCGATCATACAAGAAACCCTTCTGTATGGAAAAGATCACTCAGTGCCTGAATACACCATGTACAAATGTGAATGTGGTAAATGCAGGGGTACTGCCACATTCTTGAGAAATGACATCCAAGGAGAAGTTAAAAACAGAAAGTGCAATGAGAATGATATCCAAGAGATAACAGTACAGCATGATGGACTGCGGTACACTCTGTATAATGTTTATTGTCCTCCAAATTCTAAAAGTCAAATCAACATACACAGCACAGACATGCAGAAAACTATCATTACAGGAGATTTTAATCCACATCTACCATCACTAGGACACAGAGACCAAAACTCTATGGGAAACAACATTGAAGAGCTATGTAACAACAGCAACATGATAATATTGCAAGACTCCTCCTCCCCACCAACATTCCTCCACAGAGCCACTGGATGCACATACAGACCTGACCTCACCATTATCTCAGCAGACATACACAACGATTATACTCTCAGAGTGCTTGATGACATAGGAAGTGACCATCACCCCATCCTTCTACAAATTTTTCACACACAAAACCAAAGACCACACAAACCCCCTCAATGGAATTATAGAAAAGTAGATTGGGAAAAATTCAGAACACAAACAAATAAAAACCTATCAAAATTAAATGACAACACAAACATGGACACATTCTACATTAACATAATCCAAGCCATACTTGGAGTAGACTACAAAATAATCCCCCGAGAATGCAGAAAGAAATATAGCCCCTTCTGGACAAAACCTCTGGAAGACTTAGTCAAAAAGAGAGAAGAGCAGCCAGAAAGAATGCAGAGAAAAACACTACTCCAGAAAACAGAACAGAGTACAATAAACTAACAGCTAAGTTAAGACTCAAAACTAAAAGAGCAAAGAAAAAGAAGAGGTTAAGTACATGCAGCAATCTCAACCTCAGAACTGAAGGAAAGAAGGCTTGGAAACTCTTAGATAACATGTCAGGAAAAAAACTAACTAACCTTAAGCCAATGCGAATCTCTGGTCAAGTCCTCTCAAGTGACTCGGACAAAGCCAGTACTTTTAACAAATAACTTCTTTGCTGCCACCAACAAATCCTCCAACAGGAAAGTACTTGACAAGGTGTTCTGAGAAGTAAAGAGAAATCTAGCTTGGCAAACATTCCACTTTTTAAGGAAAACTTTACCATCCACGAACTCCAGAGTGCTATGGGTAAGCTACAGCTAAGAAAAGCACCAGGACCAGACAAAATATCAAATGAAATGATCATCTGGGCCCTGTAGGAAAGTCCACATTGTTCAACTTCATTAACAAGACCTTGCAAAGTGGAGTACTACCAAAATCTTGGAAGTCAGCCACTGTTAGACCTATCCTGAAAAAAGGAAAGCCAGAAGATGACCTAAAAAGCTTTAGAACAATCTCACTGACTTCCAACATAGGAAAGCTAGCAGAACAAATGCTCAACAACAGGCTGTACTGGTGGCTGGAATCCTTGGGGTCCCTCAGTAACTTTCAGGCAGGCTTCCGTAAAGGATCAAGAACCGAAGACCAGCTATTTCTCCTCACTCAAAGTGTAAAAGACAGTTTTTTACACAAGAGAAACTCTGTAGCTGTCTTTGTAGACTTCCAGCAGGCATATGACAGGGTCTAGTGAAAAAGGCCTATTGTTAAATATTCAAAACATGGGCATACATGGAAAAATGTATCAATGGGTTAAAAACTACCTGAGTAACAGGACCCTTACAGACTCAAGTCAATAAATCTTTTTAAAAAATGCACCCTGGAGAAGGCCTATCACAAGGTTCTACTCTTAGCTGCACCTTGTTCATAATCTTTTTAAATGACCTACCTGACCTGTTGAACATCCGCAAAACCATGTTTGCTGATGATCTTGTCATATGGACTAGTGGAACAGACCTGCAGCTGGCTGCTGAGAGACTTAATAGAGCCCTCCTCACCATATCAACCTACTGCAACTTCTGGAAGTTGAAGATCAATGTTAGCAAAACTACATATACAGTCTTCACTCTTAGCAACAAACTAGCAAAGACTGAACTGAAAATAACTCTTGATGCTGCTCAAATCATGAAAGAAAAAAAAAATTCAACATACCTTGGTGTGAAACTAGACAGAAAATTGAACTTTAAAGAATTCATGGATGAATGAAAGAGTTATCCAAAAGACTAAACTGACTCAAGCGACTTGCAAGTACATCCTGGGGTGCTGACAAAGAAACACTCAGACAACTGTACGCAGGATATGTTAGATCTATAATAGATTACAACCTCCCCCTACAGGTCACAGCATCAAAGAGCTCTCGTACACAAACTGACAGAATCCAGAACCAAGCCATTCATTTTATTTGTGGGGCAATGAGATCAACACTCATAGCTGCATGTGAAATTGATGCAAACATAGAGCCATTAGATATAAGATGTGAAAAGTCAACCACGGAGGCAGTAGAAAGATATAAACGCATGCCCCCAGATCATCCTAACAGAATAATGGTTTAATGGAAGCATAATAATAGAAAAACTGAAAACTCCAGTGCACATAGCAGAACAGTTAAATACAAGACACAAACTCCCTGAAGACAGAGAATTTACAAAAGTACCAGACATCCCACCAAACACAAACTACACACTTCCTCAAACTAACACCAGACTCAAGAACAAATTAGTGAACAAATCATCAGATCCCAACAACCTAAAGCTGTGTGCAGTAGAGACCATAGAACCCTACCCTAAGGGCTGGATCTATGCATACACTGATGGGTCAGAGTTCAAGGAAACAGGTACTCAAAATGTTTCCAGACAAGACAACAAGCCACATTTCTGCTCCTTGTGGATCTTGCTGCTCCACTTATGATGCAGAGATGCAGGCAATGTTAGCAGCCCTGGCAGCCACCACTACCACACACAAAAACACTGCCTCCCACCCAAAAAACGTTGATATTTTCTCAGATTCCCAATCTACTCTACAGGCCTTTGAAAACTGGATACCATCAGCTGATCACATTACAACTGACATACTCAGTGCAATAAACCAACTCGCCTCCTATGACATCAAGACCACCCTACAGTGGATACCAGGGCACACAGATATCAGAGGAAATGAATGTGCTGACAGACTGGCAAAGAGTGGAGCCACCATGTCACAGCCCCACATCTCCACCAACATGAGAACAGCTAAACACATTATACACAACAACTGCAAAGCAGCAGTGGATGGACAGCTGGTCTGGTATTCCAACTGGAAGATCCCTGTATACAAACCTGCCAAAGCCTGACCCTGGAGACCACATCAACAGCTTATGTCGTAGAGACCAATGCCCAATTTTCAGGTTGAGAACAGGACACATCACCCTCAATAGGCAGTTAACACAGAGTTACCACTGGCCATACATCATAATGCATGCACTGCAACAGACAAGAAGAAGAAACTGTTAAGCACCACTGCTGGACTGAAGTGAATTGAAGTATCTTCGGAAGAACCTGATACCACCAAATCCTCAGTTATCGACATTTTGTATGGAGATGTAGAACAGCTGAAGAGGACCTGTACGTTTCATTATCTGGCCAAGGGAAAAAGAGTGAAAACTCGTAAACCCGGGCATCGGAAAAGTCAAAGTCAAGTCTCACTCTATCTTGCTCACAACTTCTCTCTCTCTCTCTCTCTCTCTCTCTCTCTCTCACTCTCTCAAGTGTTTCCTTTTTTAAATCTGGACAAACTAATGACCTCTCAAACTATAGACCTAGTTCCATTTTGTCATAATTATCTAAACCTCTTGAAAAACATATACAAAAGTTAACATTGCTCCACATCCAGGAAAACAGTCTACTAATAGACAGTCAGGTTTTAGACCAAATTAGTCCTGCCATGATAAATTGGGTGGCACTGTCTTTGTTGATTTCAAGAAAGTCTTCGATCATCAGATTCTTGCAAAAAAGCTGGAAGGTTATAGATTACACCCTGACCACATCACACTTTCATGTGCCAAAGGTCATGGAAAATACGGGCTTAACACTGTATTTCCCAATATGCCTTAATGGCAATGAAATGAGATTTTTACCTTTACCTTACCTGGCAGACAAAATGCATCTTTTCACACAATAAATAGCTGGTTTCTATTGTCCACTATGCTTGTGTTAGTGTTTATGTTGTTCAGAAAGTTCTCTGAAGACCTGTTGATTTTTCCCATTTTTTTCTGTGCTATTTATTGCTTTTATATTCCCAACTCTGCTGCTTGTAATTTCTTAAAGATCTGTTTATGTGTCCAGTTGGATGGTTGGACAACACAGTACCTCAGGCCAGGCTGTGGACAGTTGGATGGTTGGACACCACAGTACCTCAAGCCAGGCTGTGGACAGTTGGATGGTTGGACAACGCAGTACCTCAGGCCAGGCTGTGGACAGTTGGATGGTTGGACAACACAGTACCTCAGGCCAGGCTGTGGACAGTTGGATGGTTGGACAAGACAGTACCTCAGGCCAGGCTGTGGACAGTTGGACAACACAGTACCTCAGGCCAGGCTGTGGACAGTTGGATGGTTGGACAAGACAGTACCTCAGGCCAGGCTGTGGACAGTTGGATAGTTGGACAACACAGTACCTCAGGCCAGGCTGTGGACAGTTGGATGGTTGGACAACACAGTACCTCAGGCCAGGCTGTAGACAGCGCCAGACAGGTAGGACTGTGTATTCTTTCTCTTATCTCCTCCTTTTTTTGTCACCTTTTTTTGCTCGTCCTCTCATTTTTTTTGTTTTTGTCATTTCTCTTTTATCTTTCTTTTTCTTCTTCCTCACTCCCTCTCTCTCTCTTATTCATCTTATTCCTCTGCACCTTTTTTTTCTTTCTTATTCATCTTTTCTCTTGTTTTTTTTTGTTTCTTCTTGAACTATATATATATATATCTACTTTTCTTTTTCATGTTCTCTCTTTTCAGTCTCCATGTTGTTTTCTGCCTTCTTTTGTTTGTTTTTGTTGTTTCTTTTTTTTTCGTCTTCTCAGTCTCTTTTTTGTTGACTAATATTCCATCTTTTTGTTTTTTTTCTCTTTCTTTTTCATCTTTTTGTTTTTTTTCCTCTTTCTTTCCATTTTTTTTTTCTCTTTCTTTTCATCTTTTTGTTTTTTTTTTCTCTTTCTTTTCATCTTTTTGTTTTTTTTTCTCTTTCTTTTCATCTTTTTTGGTTTTTTTTTCTCTTTCTTTTTCGTCGTTTTGTTTTTTTTTCTCTTTCTTTTCATTTTGTTTTTTTTTCCTCTTTCATCTTTTTGCTTTTTTTTCTCTTTCTTTTCATCTTTTTGTTTTTTTTTTTGTCTTTCTTTTCATCTGTTTTTTTTTTCTCTTTCTTTTTCATCTTTTTGTTTTTTTTTTTTTCTATTTCTTTTCATTTTGTTTTTTTTTTCCTCTTTCATCTTTTTGTTTTTTTTTCTCTTTCTTTTCATTTTGTTTTTTTTTTTTCCTCTTCATCTTTTTGTTTTTTTTTCTCTTTCTTTTTCGTCTTTTTGTTTTTTATTCTTTCCGTGCAGCTGCCTTGTTTTTTTGTGTTCTTTTTTGTCTTCCTTTTGTCTGTCTTTTTTCTTTCTCTTCTGTATCTTTTTTTCTTCTTCTGCATTCTTTCTTTTCTTCTTTCTTTCTTTTTCTTCTTTCTTTCTTTTTCTAGCAGTCTCAACTCTCTGGATATGGTCTTGAGGACTAAATGTCTCTGGGTTTGGTCTCGTAGACTTAACACCTCTGGGTTGAGTCTTGAGGACTAAATGTCTCTGGGTTTGGTCTCGTAGACTTAACACCTCTGGGTTGGGTCTTGCAGACTTAACACTGGTGGGGTCAGTCTCCCATGCCTAACGCTGGTGGGTTGGGTCTTGTAAACTTAACTCCTCTGGGTTTTGTCTCACAGACATAACACCTCTGGGTTGGCTCTTGCAGACTTAATGCCTTCGGGTTGGGTCTCACAAACTGAACTCCTCTGGGTTGAGTTTCAAAGACTTAATGCCGGTGGATTCTGTCTAGCAGATTTAATGCCAGTGGGTTCAGTCTAGTGGGCTTAACTCATCTGGGTTGGGTCTTGCAGACTTGGCACCTCTGGGTCTGGTCTGGCGGGCTTGGCACCTCTGGGTCTGGTATGGCAGACTTGGCACCTCTGGGTCTAGTCTGGCGGGCTTGGCACCTCTGGGTCTGGTATGGCAGACTTGGCACCTCTGGGTCTGGTCTGGCTGACTTGGCACCTCTGGGTCTGGTCTGGCTGACTTGGCACCTCTGGGTCTGGTATGGCAGACTTGCCACCTCTGGGTCTGGTCTGGCAGACTTGGCACCTCTGGGTCTGGTCTGGCTGGCTTGGCACCTCTGGGTCTGGTCTGTCTGACTTGGCACCTCTGGGTCTGGTCTGGTCTGTCTGACTTGGCACCTCTGGGTCTGGTCTGGTCTGTCTGACTTGGCACCTCTGGGTCTGGTCTGGTCTGGCTGACTTGGCACCTCTGGGTCTGGTCTGTCTGACTTGGCACCTCTGGGTCTGGTCTGGTCTGGCTGACTTGGCACCTCTGGGTCTGGTCTGGCTGACTTGGCACCTCTGGGTGGTCTGGTCTGACTTGGCACCTCTGGGTCTGGTCTGGCTGACTTGGCACCTCTGGGTCTGGTCTGGCTGACTTGGCACCTCTGGGTCTGGTCTGGCTGACTTGGCACCTCTGGGTCTGGTCTGGCTGGCTTGGCACCTCTGGGTCTGGTCTGGCTGACTTGGCACCTCTGGGTCTGGTCTGGCTGACTTGGCACCTCTGGGTCTGGTCTGGCTGACTTGGCACCTCTGGGTCTGGTCTGACTTGGCACCTCTGGGTGGTCTGGTCTGACTTGGCACCTCTGGGTCTGGTCTGGTCTGGCTGACTTGGCACCTCTGGGTCTGGTCTGGCTGACTTGGCACCTCTGGGTCTGGTCTGGTCTGGCTGACTTGGCACCTCTGGGTCTGGTCTGGCTGACTTGGCACCTCTGGGTCTGGTCTGGCTGGCTTGGCACCTTGGGTCTGGTCTGGTCTGGCTGACTTGGCACCTCTGGGTCTGGTCTGGCTGACTTGGCACCTCTGGGTCTGGTCTGGTCTGGCTGACTTGGCACCTCTGGGTCTGGTCTGGCTGACTTGGCACTCTGGGTCTGGTCTGGTCTGGCTGACTTGGCACCTCTGGGTCTGGTCTGGCTGACTTGGCACCTCTGGGTCTGGTCTGGCTGGCTTGGCACCTCTGGGTCTGGTCTGGTCTGTCTGACTTGGCACCTCTGGGTCTGGTCTGCTGACTTGGCACCTCTGGGTTTTTTAGTACTCTTATTTTATTCTTTTACCTTCTGCTTTTATTGTTTTAGTCTTCTTCTTTTAATCTTTTACCTTCTGCTTTTATTTTTTTAGTCCTCTTCTTTTATTATTTTAGCTTCTGCTTTTATTTTTTAGTCTTCTTTTTTTATTCTTTTAGCTTCTTCTTTTATTCTTTTAGTTCTGCTTTTATTTTTTTTTAGTACTCTTATTTTATTCTTTTACCTTCTGCTTTTATTTTTTTAGTACTCTTCTTTTATTCTTTTACCTTCTGCTTTTATTTTTTTAGTCCTCTTCTTTTATTATTTTAGCTTCTGCTTTTATTTTTTAGTCTTCTTTTTTTATTCTTTTAGCTTCTTCTTTCATTCTTTTAGTATTCTTTTATTCTTTTAGCTTGTGCTTTTATTTTTTTATACATCATCTTTTATTATTTTAGCTTCTGCTTCTTATTTTTTAGACTTCTTTTATTCTTTTAGTCTTCTGCTTCTTCTTCTTAAGGCTATTTCTTTATCTCTCCTCTCTCTTTATTCAGCCTTCCAGCTGCTTAATTCACTTTTGTCTCTCCCCTGCCTTCTGGCTGTTTCTTTCACTTTCATCTGTCTTTCATCAGCCTTCCGGCTGTTTCGTTCACTCTCCTCTGTCTTTGCTCAGCATTCCAGCTGTTTCATTCACTCTACTCTGTCATTCCTCAGAATGCCGGCTATTCATACATTCTTCTGTGTCTTTTCTCATCCTTCCGGCTTTTTCATTCACTCTTCTTTGTCTGTTGTCAGCCATCCGGCTGTTTCATTCACTCTCCTCTGTTTTTTCCTAGCCTTCCAGCTGTTTCATTCACTCTCCTCTATCCTTGCTCAGCCTTCCAGCTGTTTCATTCACTCTCCTCTGTCTCTCCTTAGCATTCTGGTTGCTACCTTTACTCTCCTCTGTCTTTTTCTCAGCCTTCCGGCTGTTTCATTCCCACTTTATCTTTCCCCAGCTTTCTGGCTGTTTCATTCCCACTTTATCTTTCCTCAGCATTCTGGCTGTTTCATTCACACTCCGTCTTGCTCAGCCTTCTGGTTTTTTCATTCACTCTTCTGTCTCTACTAGGCATTCTTGATTTTTACTTCACTCTCCTCTGTCTTTCCTCAGTCAGGCATATCTCCTGATCCTGAGAAGGTCAGAGCCACTGCCGAAATGCTGTCTCCTTCGAATGTGAAGGAGATGCCTTCTTTTCTGGGGACGTGTAGTCATTCTAGACGTTTCATTCCCCATTTTTCGGACATTGTGGCTCCCATAGTAGACCTCACCAAGAAGGGTCATAGATTCAAATGGCATTGGAGCCTTTGAAGTATCACCTTGCGAAGGTACTGCTTCTCTTGCATCCTTATTTGCACAAACCACTTGCCTTGTATACAGATGCCTCCAATGTTGCGGTTGGAGCCTGTTTAGTGCAGACGGCTTCCACTTCTGATGGGCTCTCAGTTGAAGAGCCATTATATTTCCTTTCGCAGAAGCTGTCGCTCTCTCAGACCAAGTGGTCCAC
Organism: Achatina immaculata; assembly: GCA_009760885.1. Lineage (NCBI taxonomy): Eukaryota > Metazoa > Mollusca > Gastropoda > Stylommatophora > Achatinidae > Lissachatina > Lissachatina immaculata. Next base: position 37,671,844 of record CM019707.1, on the reverse strand, counting down.
TTTCGAAAGAGAAGCGTACGCTGTCCATTACGCCACGCAGAAGTTGAGATATTTTCTGGCGAATAGACACTTCGCTGTGAAGTCTGGCCACAGAACCTTGGTGGATACATTCCTCAGTTGGCAGGAGATGTCAGACATCAAGTTGCAGAGGTGGTTTGCTAACCTCCGCACCACGGACTTTTTCGAGATGTTGTTTCATCTGGGTGCGAGGAATCAAGCTTAGCACTTTTCCATGGTACCACCTCTGTACCAGTACCAGCTCATGTTTCATTCACTCTACTCTGTCTTTCCTCAGCCTTCTGGCTGTTTCATTCACTCTCCTCTGTCTTTCCTCAGCCTTTCGGCTGTTTCAATCACTCTCTTTTATCTTACCTCAGCCTTTTGGCCGTTTATTCACTCTCCTCTGTCTTTCCTCAGCCTTCCGGCTTTTTCATTCACTCTCCTCTGTCTGGTTTTGGCCACCCAGCTGTTTCATTCACTCTGCTCTATTTTTGCTTAGCCTTCCGGCTGTTTCATTCACTCTCCTCAGCCTTCCGGCTGTTTCATTCACTCTCCTGTCTTTCCTGAGTCTTCCGGCTGTTTCATTCACACTCTTCTGTCTTTTATCAGCCTACTTATTCTTTCAGTCACTCTCCTTTCTATTGCCTCAGCCTTCCGGCTGTTTCATTCACTCTCCTCTGTGTGTGTGTATGTGTGTGTGTGTAGCCCTACCACAGTCTTTTGTTATGTCTGCTCTTCATTTTTATTTTTTGTTTTTTCGTTTTCTACTTTCGTGTCTTATTCTTGTGCTTGTTTTGTCTTTTTTTTCTTTTTCTCTTCTGCCTTTTTTCTCTTCTTTTTTTTTCTTTTCTCTTCATTTTGTAACTTTTTTTGTGTGCTTTTTTTTTTGGTCTTCTGCTCTTGTCTCTTTCTTGTAGTTTTGTTTTATTTTTTAAGCTATTGGTATTTTTTTTTTTTTTGCCTCCTTTTTCTCCGAGATTTTGTCTCCTCGTATTTTTCTCTTCTCTCCGTTGTCTGTCCCCTCTTGGGCTGCTTTCTTTTTTCTGCGTGTGTTGTGTTTCATTATCTTCTCATCTTTTTCTTCCTCTCCTTACTTCTTTTTTCTGTCCATTTTTGTCTTATTCTCCATCTTCTTATTGCCCCATCAGAGTTTTTTTTGATTTTCTTCTTTCCATTCCTACGACTGCTTCTTTCATTCTGTTCCTTCCTTGCTCAACCTTCATGTTGCTTCTTTTTATTCAGATTTTTGGCTGCTTACTTCACTCTCCTGTCTTTCCTGAGTCTTACGGCTGTTTCATTCACTTTCCTGTCTTTCCAGAGCCTTCAGGCTGTTTCATTCACTCTCCTGTCTTTCCTGAGTCTTCCGGCTTTTCATTCACACTCTTCTGTCTTTTATCAGCCTACTTATTCTTTCAGTCACTCTCCTTTCTATTGCCTCAGCCTTCTGGCTGTTTCATTCACTCTCCTCTGCTTTTCCTGAGCCTTCCGGCCGTTTCATTTACTCTGTGTTTCCTTAACTCTCCTCTGTTTTTCCTCAGCCTTTCGGCTGCTTCATTCACTATCCTCTGTCTTTCCTCAGCCCTTTGGCTGTTTCATTCACTCTCCTCTGTTTTTCCCTAGCCTTCCGGCTGTTTCATTTGCTCTCCTCTTTCCTTCCTCAGCCTTCAGGCTGTTTTATTAACTCCCTTTTGTATTTACTCAGCCCTCCAGCTGCTTCTTCACTCTCCTCCTCCTTTTCTAGCCTTTGTCTGCTTTTATTTAGCCTTTTTTTATTATTTTAGCTTCTGCTTTTATTGTTTTATTCTTCTTTTATTCTTTTAGTCTTCTTTTATTCTTTTAGCTTCTTCTTTTATTGTTTTAGTCTTCTTTTATTCTTTTACCTTCTGCTTTTATTGTTTTAGTCTTCTTCTTTTATTCTTTTAGCTTCTGCTTTTATTTTTTAGTCCTCTTCTTTTATTCTTTTAGCTTCTGCTTTTATTTTTTAGTCCTCTTCTTTTATTCTTTTAGCTTCTGCTTTTATTGTTTTAGTCTTCTTCTTTTATTCTTTTACCTTCTGATTTTATTGTTTTAGTCTTCTTCTCCATCTTCTTATTGCCCCATCAGAGTTTTTTTTGATTTTCTTCTTTCCATTCCTACGACTGCTTCTTTCATTCTGTTCCTTCCTTGCTCAACCTTCATGTTGCTTCTTTTTATTCAGATTTTTGGCTGCTTACTTCACTCTCCTGTCTTTCCTGAGTCTTACGGCTGTTTCATTCACTTTCCTGTCTTTCCAGAGCCTTCAGGCTGTTTCATTCACTCTCCTGTCTTTCCTGAGTCTTCCGGCTTTTCATTCACACTCTTCTGTCTTTTATCAGCCTACTTATTCTTTCAGTCACTCTCCTTTCTATTGCCTCAGCCTTCTGGCTGTTTCATTCACTCTCCTCTGCTTTTCCTGAGCCTTCTGGCTGTTTCCTTTACTCTGTGTTTCCTTAACTCTCTTCTGTTTTTCCTCAGCCTTTCGGCTGCTTCATTCACTATCCTCTGTCTTTCCTCAGCCCTTCAGCTGTTTCATTCACTCTCCTTTGTTTTTCCCTAGCCTTCCGGCTGTTTCATTTGCTCTCCTCTTTCCTTCCTCAGCCTTTAGGCTGTTTTATTAACTCCCTTTTGTATTTACTCAGCCCTCCAGCTGCTTCTTCACTCTCCTCCTCCTTTTCTAGCCTTTGTCTGCTTTATTTAGCCTTTTTTTTTATTATTTTAGCTTCTGCTTTTATTTTTTTAGTCCTCTTCTTTTATTCTTTTAGCTTCTGCTTTTACATTTTCAGTATTCTTTTATTCTTTTAGCTTCTGCTTTTATTTTTTTAGTCTTCTTCTTTTATTCTTTTAGCTTCTGCTTTTATTATTTTAGTCTTCTTCTTTTATTCTGTTACCTTCTGATTTTATTGTTTTAGTCTTCTTGTTTTATTCTTTTACATTCTGCTTTTGTTTCAGTCTTCTTCTTTCATTCTTTTACCTTCTGCTTTTATTTTTTTTAGTGATCTTCTTTAATTCTTTTACCTTCTGCTTTTATTGTTTTAGTCATCTTCTTTTATTCTTTTACCTTCTGATTTTATTGTTTTGGTCATCTTCTTTTATTCTTTTTAACTTCTACTTTTCTTGTTTTAGTCTTCTTCTTTTGTTCTTTTACCTTCTGATTTTATTGTTTTAGTCATCTTATATTCTTTTACCTCCTGCTTTTATTTTTTTAGTCCTCTTCTTTTATTATTTTAGCTTCTGCTTTTATTTTTTAGTCTTCTTTTTTTATTCTTTTAGCTTCTTCTTTTATTCTTTTAGTATTCTTTTATTCTTTTAGCTTGTGCTTTTATTTTTTTATACATCATCTTTTATTATTTTAGCTTCTGCTTTTTATTTTTTAGACTTCTTTTATTCTTTTAGTCTTCTGCTTCTTCTTCTTAAGGCTATTTCTTTATCTCTCCTCTCTCTTTATTCAGCCTTCCAGCTGCTTAATTCACTTTTGTCTCTCCTCTGCCTTCTGGCTGTTTCTTTCACTTTCATCTGTCTTTCATCAGCCTTCCGGCTGTTTCGTTCAGTCTCCTCTGTCTTTGCTCAGCATTCCAGCTGTTTCATTCACTCTACTCTGTCATTCCTCAGAATGCCGGCTATTCATACATTCTTCTGTGTCTTTTCTCATCCTTCCGGCTTTTTCATTCACTCTTCTTTGTCTGTTGTCAGCCATCCGGCTGTTTCATTCACTCTCCTCTGTTTTTTCCTAGCCTTCCAGCTGTTTCATTCACTCTCCTCTATCCTTGCTCAGCCTTCCAGCTGTTTCATTCACTCTCCTCTGTCTCTCCTTAGCATTCTGGTTGCTACCTTTACTCTCCTCTGTCTTTTTCTCAGCCTTCCGGCTGTTTCATTCATTCTCCTCTGACTTTCCTCAGCCTTCCGGTTGTCTTATTCACTTTCCTCTGTCTCTCCCCAGCTTTCTGGCTGTTTCATTCCCACTTTATCTTTCCCCAGCTTTCTGGCTGTTTCATTCCCACTTTATCTTTCCTCAGCATTCTGGCTGTTTCATTCACACTTTATCTTTCCCCAGCTTTCTGGCTGTTTCATTCCCACTTTATCTTTCCCCAGCTTTCTGGCTGTTTCATTCCCACTTTATCTTTCCTCAGCATTCTGGCTGTTTCATTCACACTCCGTCTTTGCTCAGCCTTCTGGTTTTTTTCATTCACTCTTCTGTCTCTACTAGGCATTCTTGATTTTTACTTCACTCTCCTCTGTCTTTCCTCAGTCAGGCATATCTCCTGATCCTGAGAAGGTCAGAGCCACTGCCGAAATGCTGTCTCCTTCGAATGTGAAGGAGATGCCTTCTTTTCTGGGGACGTGTAGTCATTCTAGACGTTTCATTCCCCATTTTTCGGACATTGTGGCTCCCATAATAGACCTCACCAAGAAGGGTCATAGATTCAAATGGCATTGGAGCCTTTGAAGTATCACCTTGCGAAGGTACTGCTTCTCTTGCATCCTTATTTGCACAAACCACTTGCCTTGTATACAGATGCCTCCAATGTTGCGGTTGGAGCCTGTTTAGTGCAGACGGCTTCCACTTCTGATGGGCTCTCAGTTGAAGAGCCATTATATTTCCTTTCGCAGAAGCTGTCGCTCTCTCAGACCAAGTGGTCCACTTTCGAAAGAGAAGCGTACGCTGTCCATTACGCCACGCAGAAGTTGAGATATTTTCTGGCGAATAGACACTTCGCTGTGAAGTCTGGCCACAGAACCTTGGTGGATACATTCCTCAGTTGGCAGGAGATGTCAGACATCAAGTTGCAGAGGTGGTTTGCTAACCTCCGCACCACGGACTTTTTCGAGATGTTGTTTCATCTGGGTGCGAGGAATCAAGCTTAGCACTTTTCCATGGTACCACCTCTGTACCAGTACCAGCTCATGTTTCATTCACTCTACTCTGTCTTTCCTCAGCCTTCTGGCTGTTTCATTTACTCTCCTCTGTGTTTACTCAGCCTTTCGGCTGTTTCAATCACTCTCTTTTATCCTACCTCAGCCTTTTGGCCGTTTTATTCACTCTCCTCTGTCTTTCCTCAGCCTTCCGGCTTTTTCATTCACTCTCCTCTGTCTGGTTTTGGCCACCCAGCTGTTTCATTCACTCTGCTCTATTTTTGCTTAGCCTTCTGGCTGTTTCATTCACTCTCCTCAGCCTTCCGGCTGTTTCATTCACTCTCCTGTCTTTCCTGAGTCTTCCGGCTGTTTCATTCACACTCTTCTGTCTTTTATCAGCCTACTTATTCTTTCAGTCACTCTCCTTTCTATTGCCTCAGCCTTCCGGCTGTTTCATTCACTCTCCTCTGCCTTTGCTCAGCCTTCTGGCTCTTTCCTTTACTCTGTGTTTCCTTAACTCTCTTCTGTTTTTTCCTCAGCCTTTCGGCTGCTTCATTCACTATCCTCTGTCTTTCCTCAGCCCTTCGGCTGTTTCGTTCACTCTCTTTGTTTCTCCCTAGCCTTCCGGCTGTTTCATTTGCTCTCCTCTTTCCTTCCTCAGCGTTCAGGCTGTTTTATTAACTCCCCTCTGTCTTTACTCAGCCCTCCAACTGCTTCTTCACTCTCCTCCTCCTTTTCTAGCCCTTTGTCTGCTTTATTTAGCCTTTTTTTTTATTATTTTAGCTTCTGATTTTATGTTTTTAGTCTTCTTTTTTTCTTTTAGTTTTCTTTTATTCTTTTAGCTTCTTCTTTTAATGTTTTAGTCTTCTTCTTTTATTCTTTTACCTTCTGCTTTTATTGTTTTAGTC
>CM019707.1:37646233-37665967 GCA_009760885.1 Achatina immaculata | reverse complement strand
AAAACCATAACATTACTTATTTTTTCCTAAAAAAACTCTGCATTTATGAAATCTTCATACATTTAGATATTTTGAAACTTAAAATATTAAGGTAAAACAAAAAGTTACAGAGTTAGATAAAAGCTAGAGTTAAAAGGAAATTAACATGGAATTTAAATTCGAGAGTTATGAGGTGAAGAAAGCTAAACTGGTAAGATTAATGATACATTAAAGCAAGAAAACAGAGAGGAAATTAAAGATATGTTAAAACAATGTGTTAAGTAAAATTTTAAAATTACCTTGTTCAATTTAAAATGTTAACATTTTTAATTAAAATTTTATTAAGTTAAAATGTTTTAACTTAAAATGTTTACTTAAAGTATTAAATTAAAAATGTTTACTTAAAATATTAAATTACAAGTTTTTAAAATTACAATGATGCTAAGATAAAATGTTACATTAATTAAAATACTAAGTTTCAACTGTTAAATTAAAAGTATTATGCTAAAATCTGAAGTTAATGTGTTAAGATAAATATTGCCTGTTGAGGCAAATTGTAAAGTTAAAGTGTTAAATATATGAAGTAAATACGTTAAAGTGTGAAGCTATAATGTTAAATTACAATTTTTTTCAAAGATAAAATGCTGATTTTAAAATATAAAACTGAAATATTATGTTCATATGTTAAGCTAAAATGTTCATTTAAAATGACAAGTTAAAATTCTGGAGAAAAATGTTAATCTGAAATGTTAAACTTTTTTTTGCTAATATCTTACTTGAAAATCTTAAGCACAAATGTTAAGTAAAAGATGTTAATCTGAAATGTTAAGTTGCAATGCTAACTGGAATTTTGTGTTAAAACTAAAATGTTAGGTTAAAATGTTCAGTTAAAATAGGAAACTCAGGGTAAGCTAAAAAGATGAGGTTAAAGTAATAATTAAATAGAAAAAACAGAAGGGCAATTATATAAAATGAAAAACAAATTGTGAAGTTGAAAGATACATTAGGTTAGTTAAGATGATATTAGGCAATATTATGCTAGGGCTGTTAGGATAGATAATGTTATGTTACCTAGTTTAGGCAAGTTTGTTTTTGGTTTATGTTATGTTAGATTATATTAGCTAAGATTTGGTAAGGTTATGTTTGGTTACTACTATGCTAGTGTTACCGTCAAAGTGTTAGAGCTGTTAATGCATTTGAATATAAGTGTCTCACTTTGTCTGTTCCCAACAACTAACATTTTTGGCATGGGTTGCTACCAGCAGCTATGCTACTACCAGAAAAGCTCTGCTATTGGGAAACGCAAGCTCTCCCACCACGTCAAGGTGGAGACACATTGGGAGAGTGTTAGTAGTGTTAGCATGCGAGAACAAACCTAAGGTGTTAGTAGTGTTAGTACATGAGAAAGAACACAATGGAGTCTGGCTCACAAGATCAAATGCAACGCTGTCAAGTCCATGACAAAGAATAAAGAAGCATCAAATAAATGTCAAGTCCACAAGACTAAACTCCATGAGGCTGAACCAACTGTCAAAGTCCACAGTACCAAGCTCACTGATGAACAGACCACGAGAACCAATCCACTGACATTAAGTCAGCCACTGAAACAAGAGGCATCAAGTCAGCAAGACTGGACACAATGGCACCAAGTCCAGGAGACTGAAACAACAGCAATCAAGATCATGAGATAGAAAGCAGAAACGTCATGCCCACAAAACTCAACTCCACCGTACTAAGTCTGCGAGACCAAACCCACTGTCGTCAAGTCCACTGAACTGAGCACATCTGAGTCAAGTCCATGAGACAGAACCCACTGGCATAAAGTCAGCCAGACTCAACCCTCTGGTGTCAAGTCAGCCAGACAAAACCCAATGGTGTTAAGTACCCCAGACTGAACCCAGTAGCATCAAGTCCATGAGACTGAAACAAATGGCATCAAGTCAGCAAGACTGGACACAATGGTGCCAAATAGAGAGACTGAAACAAGAGGAATCAAGACCACGAGATAGAAAGCATCAAATCCAGAAGACTGAAACAAGAGGCGTCAAGAATAAGACAAGGAAGAGTCCTCACGTCCGCGAGAACGAACAGCTAGACTCCAGACAGAAAAAAACAAAACACACAGAAGAGATGACAGAAAAAAAACAATAAAACCCACAGAAGAGATGACAGAAAAAAAAAAAAAAAAAACACAGAAGAGACAGAAAAAAAAAATAAAACACACAGAAGAGACGATACAAAAAAAAAAATAAAACACACAAAAGAGACAGAAGAAAAAAAAAATAAAACACAGACAAGAGACAAAAAAAAAAAAATAAAACACACAGAAGAGACCACGGAAAAAAAAAATCAAACAGAAGAGACGACAGAAAAAAAAAATAATACACACAGAAGAGACAGAAAAAAAAAATAAAACACACACAAGAGACGACAGAAAAAAAAATAAAACACACAGAACAGATGATAGAAAAAAAAAATAAAACACACAGAAGAGACGACAGGAAAAAAAAATAAATAAAACACACACTAGAGACAGAAAAAAAAATAAAACACACAGAAGAGACGACAGAAAAAGAAAAAAAATAAAACACACACAAGACACAGAAAAAAAAATAAAACACACAGAAGAGACGACAGAAAAAAAATATATAACACACAGCAGAGACAACAGTAAAAAAAAATAAATAAAACACACAGAAGAGACAACAGAAAAAAAAAATAAAACACACAGAACAGACAAGAAAAAAATAAAACACACAGAAGAGATAACAGTAAAAAAAAATAAAACATACAGAAGAGACGATAGAAAAAAAATAAATAAAATACACACAAGAGAGAGAAAAAAAATAATAAAACAGACAGAAGAGACAACAGAAAAAAAAAATAAAACACAGAGAAGAGACATAAAACACAGAAGAGACGACGACAATAAAAAAAAATAAAACACACGCATGAGACAGAAAAAAAAATACAATATACAGAAGAGACAACAGAAAAAAACAATAAAACATACAGAAGAGACGACAGAAAAAAAAAACACACAGTAGAGACAGTAAAACAAATAAAACACACACAGAAGAGACGACAGAAAAAAAAATAAAACACACAGAAGAGACAGGAAAAAAAATAAAACACACAGAAGAGACAACAGAAAAAAAAATAAAACACAGTAAAGACGACAGAAAAAAAAAAAAAAAACAGAAGAGACGACAGAAAAAAAAATAAAACACACAGAAGAGACGACAGAAAAAAAAATAAAACACACAGAGGAGACAACAGAAAAAAAATAAAACACACAGAAGAGAAAAAAAAAAAATAAAACACACAGAATAGACAAAAAAAATATAAAACACACAGAAGCAACAAAAAAAAAATAAAACACACAGAGGAGACAGAAATAAAAAAACACACAGAAGAGACAAAAAAAAATAAAAGACAAGAGACAACAGAAAAAAAAATAAAACACACAGAAGAGACGACAGAAAAAAAAAAACCACACACGAGAGACGACAGAAAAATAAAATAAAACACACAGAAGAGACAACAGAAAAAAAAAATAAAACGCACACAAGAGACAGAAAAAAAACAAACCAGAAGAGACAAAAAAAAAAAAAAAAACACACAGAAGAGACACTAAAAAAAAAACACACAGAAGAGACAAAAAAAAAATAAAACACACAGAAGAGACAATAAAAAAAAATAAAACACACACAAGAGACAGAAAAAAAAATAAAACATACAGAAGAGACGACAGATAAAAACAATAAAACACACACAAGACTGAAAAAAATAGAACACACAAAAGACACACAAAAAATAATAAAACACACAGAAGAGACAGAAAAAAAAATCACACGGAAGAGACGATAGCAAAAAAAAAATAAAACACACACAAGAGATCGAAAAAAATAATAAAACATACAGAAGAGAAGACAGAAAAAAAATAAAACACACAGAAGAGATGACAGAAAAAAAAATAAAACACACACAAGAGACAGAAACAAAAAATAAAACACACAGAAGAGACAGAAAAATAAATAAAACACACACAAGAGACAGAAAAAAAAATAAAACACACAAAAGAGACAGAATAAAAAATAAAACGCACACAAGAGACAAAACAAAAAAATAAAACAACAGGAGAGACGACAGAAAAAAAAAAACAGAAAAAAAAAAAAAAAACACACACAAAAGAGACAGAAAAAAAAAAACAGAAAAAAAAATAAAACACACACAAGAGACAGAAAAAAAAACACACACACAGAAGAGACAAAAAAAAAATAAAACACAGAAGAGACAAAAAAAAAAATAAAGCACACAGAAGAGACAGAAAAAAAAAACACACATAAGAGACAAAAAAAAAATTAAAAAACACAGAAGAGACAACAAAAAAAAAATAAAAAACACAGAAGAGACAACAAAAAACAAAAAAAACACACAGAAGAGACGACAGGAAAAAAAAAACACACAGAAGAGACGACAGGAAAAAAAAATAAAACACACAGAAGAGACGACAGAAAAAAAAATAAAACACACAGAAGAGACAGCAGAATAAAAATATAACACAAAGAAGAGAAAGAAAGAAAAAACACACAGAAGAGACAAAAAAAATAAAACACACAGAAGAGACAGAAAAAAAAATAAAACACACACATGAGACAGAAAAAAAAATAAAACATACAGAAGAGAGAAAAAAAAAATACACAGAAGAGAGAAAAAAAAAAAATACACAGAAGAGAGAAAAAAACATAAAACACACAGAAGAGACAGAAAAAAAATAAAACATACAGAAGAGACAGAAAAAAAATAAAATACACAGAAGAGAGAAAAAAAAAAAAGACAGAAGAGAGAAAAAAAAAATAAAACACACAGAAGAGACAACAGAAAAAAAATAAAACACACAGAAGAAACAACAGAAACACAATATAAAACACAGAAGAAACGACAGAAAAAAAAATTAAACACACAGAAGAGACGACAGGAAAAAAAAATAAAAAACAAAGAAAGAGACGACAGAAAAAAAAAATAAAACACACACAAGAGACAGAAAAAAAAATAAAACACACAGAAGAGATGACAGAAAAAAAAATAAAAAAACACAAGAGACAACAGAAAAAAAAAACACACACCCAAGAGACGACAGAAAAAAAAACATAAAACACACACAAGAGACAACAGAAAAAAAATAAAACACACAGAAGAGACAGAAAAACAAAATAAAACACACAGAAGAGACGACATAACAAAAAATAAAACACACACAAGAGACGACAGAACAAAAAAATAAAACACACACAAGAGACCACAGAAAAAAATAATAAAACACACAGAAGAAACGACAGAAAAAAAAAATAAAACACAAAGAAGAAACGACAGAAAAAAAAATAAAGCGCACAGAAGAGACGACAGAACAAAAAAATAAAACACACAGAAGAAACGACAGAAAACAAAATAAACCACACAGAACAGACGATAGAAAAAAAATTAAACACACTGAAGAGAGGACAGAAAAAAAAAATAAAACACACACAAGAGACAACAGAAAAAAAAATAACACACAGGAAAGAGAAAAAAATAAAACACACACAAGAGACAGAAAAAAAAAACACAGAAGAGACAGAAAAAAAACACACAGCAGACAGAAAAAAAAAATAAAACACCCAGAAGAGACACACAAAAAAAAGAATAAAACACACACAAGAGACAGAAAAAAAAATAAAACACACAGAAGAGATAACGGAAAAAAAAACATAAGAGAAAACAGAAAAAAAAAATAAAACACATAAGAGACAACAGAAAAAAAAATAAAACACATAAGAGACAACAGGAAAAAAAAATAAAACACATAAGAGACAACAGAAAAAAAAAACATAAGAGACAACAGAAAAAAAAACACATAAGAGACAACAGAAAAAAAAAAATACATAAGAGACAACAGAAAAAGAAATAAAACACATAAGAGACAACAGAAAAAAAAATAAAACACATAAGAGACAACAGAAAAAAAAATTAAACAAATAAGAGACAACAGAAAAAAAAAATAAAACACATAAGAGACAACAGAAAAAAAAAAACACATAAGAGACAACAGAAAAAAAAAACATATAAGAGACAACAGAAAAAAAAACACATAAGAGACAACAGAAAAAAAAATAAAATACATAAGAGACAACAGAAAAAGAAATAAAATACATAAGAGACAACAGAAAAAAAAATAAAACACATAAGAGACAACAGGAAAAAAAATAAAACACACAGAAGAAACAACAGAAACAAAAAATAAAAAACAAAGAAAGAGACGACAGAAAAAAATAATAAAACACACACAAGAACCACAGAAAAAAAAAATAAAACACACAGAAGAGAGAAAAAAAAAATAAAACACACAGAAGAGACAGAAAAAAACCACACAAGAGACAGAAAAAAAAACACACAGAAGAGACAGAAAAAAAAATAAAACACACAGAAGAGACACAAAAAAAAATAAAACACACCCAAGAGACAGAAAAAAAAATAAAACAGACAGAAGAGATGACAGAAAAAAAAAAAAACACAACAGAAAAAAAAAAAAAAACACACACAAGAGACGACAGAAAAAAAATAAAACACATATGAGACCAACAGAAAAAAAAATAAAACACATAAGAGACAACAGAAAAATAAAACACATAAGAGACAACAGAAAAAAAAATAAAACACAGAAAAGATAACAGAAAAAAAAATAAAACACATAAGAGACAACAGAAAACAAGATCATGAGATAGAAAGCAGAAACATCATGCCCACAAAACTCAACTCCACTGTGCTACGTCTGCGAGACCAAACCCACTGTCGTCAAGTCCACTGAACTGAGCACAAATGAGTTAAGTCCACAAGACAGAACCCACTGGCATAAAGTCAGCCAGACTCAATCCTCTGGTGTCAAGTCAGCCAGACAAAATCCAATGGTGTTAAGTACCCCAGACTGAACCCAGTAGCATCAAGTCCATGAGACTGAAACAAATGGCATCAAGTCAGCAAGACTGGACACAACGGTGCCAAATAGAGAGACTGAAACAAGAGGAATCAAGACCACGAGATAGAAAGCAGAAACGTCATGCCTACCAAACTCAACTCCACTGTGCTAAGTCTGCGAGACCAAACCCACTGTCGTCAAGTCCACTGAACTGAGCAAATCTGAGTCAAGTCCACGAGACAGAACCCACTGGCATAAAGTCTGCCAGACTCAACCCTCTGGTGTCAAGTCAGCCAGACAAAACCCAATGGTGTTAAGTATCCCAGACTGAACCCAGTAGCATCAAGTCCATGAGACTGAAACAAATGGCATCAAGTCAGCAAAACTGGACACAATGGCACCAAGTCCAGGAGACTGAAACAAGCCGGCAAGATCATGAGATAGAAAGCAGAAACATCATGCCCACAAAACTCAACTCCACCGTGCTAAGTCTGCGAGACCAAACCCACTGTCGTCAAGTCCACTGAACTGAGCACATCTGAGTCAAGTCCATGAGACAGAACCCACTAGCATAAAGTCAGCCAGACTCAACTCTCTGGTGTCAAGTCAGCCAGACAAAACCCAATGGTGTTAAGTACCCCAGACTGAACCCAGTAGCATCAAGTCCATGAGACTGAAACAAATGGCATCAAGTCAGCAAGACTGGACACAATGGTGCCAAATAGAGAGACTGAAACAAGAGGAATCAAGACCACGAGATAGAAAGCATCAAATCCAGAAGACTGAAACAAGAGGCGTCAAGAATAAGACAAGGAAGAGTCCTCACGTCCGCGAGAACGAACAGCTAGACTCCAGACAGAAAAAAACAAAACACACAGAAGAGATGACAGAAAAAAAAACAATAAAACCCACAGAAGAGATGACAGAAAAAAAAAATAAAAACACAGAAGAGACAGAAAAAAAAAAAATAAAACACACAGAAGAGACGATACAAAAAAAAATAAAACACACAAAAGAGACAGAAGAAAAAAAAATAAAACACAGACAAGAGACAAAAAAAAAAAATAAAACACACAGAAGAGACCACGGAAAAAAAAATCAAACAGAAGAGACGACAGAAAAAAAAAATAATACACACAGAAGACAGAAAAAAAAAATAAAACACACACAAGAGACAGAAAAAAAAATAAAACACACAGAACAGATGATAGAAAAAAAAAAAATAAAACACAGAAGAGACACAGAAAAAAAATAATAAAAACACACACTAGAGACAGAAAAAAAATAAAACACACAGAAGAGACGACAGAAAAAGAAAAAAAAATAAAACACACAAGACACAGAAAAAAAAATAACACACAGAAGAGACGACAGAAAAAAAATATATAACACACAGCAGAGACAACAGTAAAAAAAATAAATAAAACACACAGAAGAGACAACAGAAAAAAAAAATAAAACACACAGAACAGACAAGAAAAAAATAAAACACACAGAAGAGATAACAGTAAAAAAAAATAAAACATACAGAAGAGACGATAGAAAAAAAATAAATAAAATACACAGAAGAGAGAAAAAAAAAATAAAACAGACAGAAGAGACAACAGAAAAAAAAATAAAACACAGAGAAGAGACATAAAACACAGAAGAGACGACGACAATAAAAAAAATAAAACACACGCATGAGACAGAAAAAAATACAATATACAGAAGAGACAACAGAAAAAAACAATAAAACACACAAGAGACGACAGAAAAAAAAAACACACAGAAGAGACAGTAAAAAAAATAAAACACACAGAAGAGACGACAGAAAAAAAAATAAAACACACAGAAGAGACAGGAAAAAAAATAAAACACACAGAAGAGACGACAGAAAAAAAAAATAAAACACAGTAAAGACGACAGAAAAAAAAAAAAAAACAGAAGAGACGACATGAAAAAAAAATAAAACACACAGAAGAGACGACAGAAAAAAAAATAAAACACACAGAAGAGACACAGAAAAAAAATAAAACACAGAAGAGAAAAAAAAAATAAAACACACAGAAGAGACAGAAAAAAAATATAAAACACACAGAAGCAACAAAAAAAAATAAAACACATAGAGACAACAGAAAAAAAAAAAACACAGAAGAGACAAAAAAAAATAAAACACAAGAGACAACAGAAAAAAAAATAAAACACAGTAAAGACGACAGAAAAAAAAAAAACCACACACGAGAGACGACAGAAAAATAATAAAAACACACAGAAGAGACACAGAAAAAAAAAATAAAACGCACACAAGAGACAAAAAAAAAAAACACAGAAGAGACAAAAAAAAAAAAAAAAACACACAGAAGAGACACAGAAAAAAAAACACACAGAAGAGAGAAAAAAAAATAAAACACACAGAAGAGACAAAAAAAAATAAAACACACACAAGAGACAGAAAAAAAAATAAAACATACACACAAGAGATGACAGAAAAAAAATAAAACTCATAAGAGACAACAGAAAAAAAAAAAAACACATAAGAGACAACGGGAAAAAAAATTAAACACATAAGGGACAACAGAAAAAAAAATAAAACACATAAGAGACAACAGAAAAAAAAATAAAACACATAAGAAACAACAGAAAAAAAAATAAAACACATAAGAGACAACAGAAAAAAAAAATAAAACACACACAAGAGACAACAGAAAAAAAATAAAACACATAAGAGACAACAGAAAAAAAAAAAAACACATAAGAGACAACGGGAAAAAAAAATAAAACACATAAAAGACAACAGAAAAAAAAATAAAACACATAAGAGACAACAGAAAAAAAAATAAAACACATAAGAAACAACAGAAAAAAAAAATAAAACACAAGAGACAACAGAAAAAAAAAATAAAACAAATAAAAGACAACAGAAAAAAAAAAAATAAAACACACAGAAGAAACAACAGAAACAAAAAATAAAAAACAAAGAAAGAGACGACAGAAAAAAAAATAAAACACACACAAGAGACGACAGAAAAAAATAATAAAACACACACAAGAGACCACAGAAAAAAAAAATAAAACACACAGAAGAGAGAAAAAAAAAAAAACACACAGAAGAGACAGAAAAAAAAACACACAAGAGACAAAAAAAAAAAACACAGAAGAGACAGAAAAAAAAATAAAACACACAGAAAAGACACGAAAAAAAATAAAACACACACAAGAGACAGAAAAAAAAATAAAACACACAGAAGAGATGACAGAAAAAAAAAAAAACACAAGAGACACCAGAAAAAAAAAATAAAACACATAAGAGACAACAGAAAAAAAAATAAAACACATAAGAAACAACAGAAAAAAAAATAAAACACATAAGAGAGAACAGAAAAAAAAATGAAACACATAAGAGACAACAGAAAAAAATACACATAAGAGACAACAGAAAAAAAAAATAAAACACATAAGAGACAACAGAAAAAAAAATAAAACACATAAGAGACAACGGGACCAAAAAATATAACACATAAAAGACAACAGAAAAAAAAATAAAACACATGAGACAACAGAAAAAAAAATAAAACACATAAGAGACAACAGAAAAAAAAAATAAAACACATAAGAGATAACAGAAAAAAAAATAATACACATAAGAGACAACAGAAAAAAAAAATACACATAAGAGACAACAGAAAAAAAATAAAACACATAAGAGACAACAGAAAAAAAAATAAAACACATAAGAGACAACAGAAAAAAAAATGAAACACATAAGAGACAACAGAAAAAAATACACATAAGAGACAACAGAAAAAAAAATAAAACACATAAGAGACAACAGAAAAAAAAATAAAACACATAAGAGACAACAGAAAAAAAAATAAAACACATAAGAGACAACAGAAAAAAAAATAAAACACATAAGAGACAACAGAAAAAAAATAAAACACATAAGAGACAACAGAAAAAAAAAATAAAACACATAAGAGACAACAGAAAAAAAATAAAACATGTAAGAGACAACAGAAAAAAAAAAATAAAACACACAGAAGAGAGGACAGAAAAAAAAATTAATAAATAAAACACATAAGAGACAACAGAAAAAAAAAATAAAACACATAAGAGACAACAGAAAAAAAAACACATAAGAGACAACAAAAAAAAAATAAAACACATAAGAGACAACAGAAAAAAAAAATAAAACACATAAGAGACAACAGGAAAAAAAATAAAACACACAGAAGAAACAACAGAAACAAAAAATAAAAAACAAAGAAAGAGACGACAGAAAAAAAAATAAAACACACACAAGAGACGACAAAAAAAAATAATAAAACACACAAGAGACCACAGAAAAAAAAAATAAAACACACAGAAGAGAGAAAAAAAAATAAAACACACAGAAGAGACAGAAAAGAAAACACATAAGAGACAGAAAAAAAAACACACAGAAGAGACAGAAAAAAAAAATAAAACACACAGAAGAGACACGAAAAAAAATAAAACACACACAAGAGACAGAAAAAAAAAATAAAACATACAGAAGAGACAGAAAAAAAAAAATAAAAAAACACAAGAGACAACAGAAAAAAAAATAAAACACACACAAGAGACGACAGAAAAAAAAAATAAAACACATATGAGACAACAGAAAAAAAAAAATAAAACACATAAGAGACAACAGAAAAAAAAAATAAAACACATAAGAGACAACAGAAAAAAAAATAAAACACATAAGAGACAACAGAAAAAAAAAATAAAACACATAAGAGACAACAGAAAAAAAAT
Source organism: Achatina immaculata (assembly GCA_009760885.1). Classification (NCBI taxonomy): domain Eukaryota; kingdom Metazoa; phylum Mollusca; class Gastropoda; order Stylommatophora; family Achatinidae; genus Lissachatina; species Lissachatina immaculata. Next base: position 37,654,272 of record CM019707.1, on the reverse strand, counting down.
AAAACATGTAAGAGACAACAGAAAAAAAAAATAAAACACAGAAGAGAGGACAGAAAAAAAAAAAAAAAACACATAAGAGACAACAGAAAAAAAAAAAATTAAAACACATAAGAGACAACAAAAAAAAAAAATAAAACACATAAGAGACAACAGAAAAAAAAAATAAAACACATAAGAGACAACAGAAAAAACAATAAAACACATAAGAGACAACAGAAAAAAAAATAAAACACATAAGAGACAACAGAAAAAAATACGCATAAGAGACAACAGAAGAAAAAAAAAAAAAACATAAGAGACAACAGAAAAAAAAAATAACACATAAGAGACAACAGAAAAAAAAAATAATAAAACATACAGAAGAGAAGACAGAAAAAAAATAAAACACATAAGAGACAACAGAAAACAGAAAAAAAAATAAAACACATAAGAGACAACAGAAAAAAAAAAAATAAAACACATGAGACAACAGAAAAAAAAACACATAAGAGACAACAGAAAAAAAAAATAAAATACATAAGAGAAACAGAAAAAAAAACACATAAGAGACAACAGAAAAATAAAACACATAAGAGACAACAGAAAAAAAAACATAAGAGAAAACAGAAAAAAAAACACACAGAAAAAGAAAACACATAAGAGACAAAAAAAAATAAAACACAGAAGAGACAACAGAAAAAAAAATAAAACACAGAAGAGACAACAGAAAAAAAAAAAAACACACAGAAGAGAGAACAGAAAAAAAAATGAAACACATAAGAGAGAACAGAAAAAAAAAAAACATAAAACACACAGAAGAGACAGGAAAAAAAAAAAAAGCAGCCGAAAGGCTGAAGTAGGAAGGAAGGAAGAACGGAGGAAGCAGCCGAAAGGCTGAAGTAGGAAGGAAGGAAGAACGGAGGAAGCAGCCGAAAGGCTGAAGTAGGAAGGAAGGAAGAACGGAGGAAGCAGCCGAAAGGCTGAAGTAGGAAGGAAGGAAGGAAGGAAGGAAGAACGGAGGAAGCAGCCGAAAGGCTGAAGTAGGAAGGTACAAAGGAAGGAAGGAAGAACGGAGGAAGCAGCCGAAAGGCTGAAGTAGGAAGGAAGGAAGGAAGGAAGAACGGAGGAAGCAGCCGAAAGGCTGAAGTAGGAAGGAATGAAGGAGGGAAGGAGGTAGTAAGGTGAAAAAAGCAGCCGAAAGGCTGAAGGAAGGAGGGGAGTGAAAGAAGCCTCTACCAAGAGATGCCAAGACCTGCCAGACCCGGCCCAGAGGTGCCAAGACCTGCCAGACCCGGCCCAGAGGTGCCAAGCCCTGCCAGACCCGGCCCAGAGGTGCCAAGACCTGCCAGACCCGGCCCAGAGGTGCCAAGCCCAGCAAGACCCGGCCCAGAGGTGCCAAGCCGAGCAAGACCCGGCCCAGAGGTGCCAAGCCCTGCCAGACCCGGCCCAGAGGTGCCAAGCACTGCCAGACCCGGCCCAGAGGTGCCAAGCACTGCCAGACACGGCCCAGAGGTGCCAAGCCGAGCAAGACCTGGCCCAGAGGTGCCAAGCCCTGCCAGACCCGGCCCAGAGGTGCCAAGCACTGCCAGACACGGCCCAGAGGTGCCAAGCCGAGCAAGACCTGGCCCAGAGGTGCCAAGCCGAGCAAGACCCAGCCCAGAGGTGCCAAGCCCTGCTAGACCCAGCACAGAGGTGCCATGTCCCGGCAGACCCGGCCCACAGGTGCCAAGGAAGGTAAAAGTGATGGAGGACGGTGAAAAAAGCAGCCAGAAGGCTGAAGGAAGAGGGAGAATGAAAGAAGCAGATGGAAGGCTGAAGGAAGAGGGAGAATGAAAGAAGCAGATGGAAGGCTGAAGGAAGAGGGAGAATGAAAGAAGCAGATGGAAGGCTGAAGGAAGAAGGAGAATGAAAGAAGCAGATGGAAGGCTGAAGGAAGAAGGAGAATGAAAGAAGCAGATGGAAGGCTGAAGGAAGGAGGGAGGGAGGAAGCAGCCGAAAGGCTGAAGTAGGAAGGAAGGAAGGAAGGAGGGAGGGAGGGAGGAAGCAGCCGAAAGGCTGAAGTAGGAAGGAAGGAAGGAGGGAGGGAGGGAGGAAGCAGCCGAAAGGCTGAAGTAGGAAGGAAGGAAGGAAGAACGGAGGAAGCAGCCGAAAGGCTGAAGTAGGAAGGAAGGAAGAACGGAGGAAGCAGCCGAAAGGCTGAAGGAAGAGGGAGAATGAAAGAAGCAGATGGAAGGCTGAAGGAATAAGGAGAATGAAAGAAGCAGATGGAAGGCTGAAGGAAGAAGGAGAATGAAAGAAGCAGATGGAAGGCTGAAGGAAGAAGGAGAATGAAAGAAGCAGATGGAAGGCTGAAAAAAAAAAAAATAAAACACATAAGAGACAAAGAAAAAAAAATAAAACATATAAGAGACAACAGAAAAAAAAACACACAAGAGACAACAGAAAAAAAAATAAAATACATAAGAGACAACAGAAAAAAAATAACACATAAGAGACAACAGGAAAAAAAATAAAACACACAGAAGAAAAAACAGAAACAAAAAATAAAAAACAAAGAAAGAGACGACAGAAAAAAAAATAAAACACACAAGAGACGACAAAAAAAAATAATAAAACACATATGAGACAACAGAAAAAAAAATAAAACACATAAGAGACAACGGGAAAAAAAAATAAAACACATAAGAGACAACAGAAAAAAAAAAAAAAACACACACAAGAGATGACAGAAAAAAAAATAAAACTCATAAGAGACAACAGAAAAAAAAAAAAACACATAAGAGACAACAGGAAAAAAAAATAAAACACATAAGACAACAGAAAAAAAATAAAACACATAAGACAACAGAAAAAAAATAAAACACATAAGAACAACAGAAAAAAAAATAAAACACATAGAGACAACAGAAAAAAAAAATAAAACACACACAAGAGACAACAGAAAAAAAATAAAACACATAAGACAACAGAAAAAAAAAAAACACATAAGAGACAACGGGAAAAAAAAATAAAACACATAAAGACAACAGAAAAAAAAATAAAACACATAAGAGACAACGAAAAAAAAATAAAACACATAAGACAACAAAAAAAAAAAAAAAAACACAAGAGACAACAGAAAAAAAAAATAAAACACATAAAGACAACAGAAAAAAAAAATAAAACACACAGAAGAAACAACAGAAACAAAAAAAAAAAACAAGAAGAGACGACAGAAAAAAAATAAAACACACACAAGAGACGACAGAAAAAAAATAATAAAACACACACAAGAGACCACAGAAAAAAAATAAAAAACACACAGAAGAGAGAAAAAAAAAACACAGAAGACAGAAAAAAAAACACACAAGAGACAAAAAAAAAAACACAGAAGAGACAGAAAAAAAATAAAACACACAGAAAAAAAAAAACAGAAAAAAAAATACATAAGACAACAGAAAACAGAAAAAAAATAAAACACACAGAAGAGATGACAGAAAAAAAAACACACAAGAGACCACAGAAAAAAAAATAACACATAAGAGACAACAGAAAAAAAATAAAACACATAAGAACAACAGAAAAAAAAATAAAACACATAAGAGAGAACAGAAAAAAAAATGAAACACATAAGACAACAGAAAAAAATACACATAAGAGACAACAGAAAAAAAAATAAAACATAAGAGACAACAGAAAAAAAATAAAACACATAAGAGACAACAGGAAAAAAAATAAAACACACACAAAGACAGAAAAAAAAATAAAACACATGAGACAACAGAAAAAAAAATAAAACACATAAGAGACAACAGAAAAAAAAAATAAAACACATAAGAGATAACAGAAAAAAAAATAATACACATAAGAGACACAGAAAAAAAAAATACACATAAGAGACAACAAAAAAAATAAAACACATAAGAGACACAGAAAAAAAAAAAAACAGAAAAAAAAACACATAAGAGACAACAGAAAAAAAAATGAAACACATAAGAGACAACAGAAAAAAACACATAAGAGACAACAGAAAAAAAATAAAACACATAAGACAACAGAAAAAAAATAACACATAAGACAACAGAAAAAAAAATAAAACACATAAGAGACAACAAAAAAAAAAAACACATAAGAGACAACAGAAAAAAAATAAAACACATAAGAGACACAGAAAAAAAAATAAAACACATAAGACAACAGAAAAAAAATAAAACATGTAAGAGACAACAGAAAAAAAAAATAAAACACACAGAAGAGAGGACAGAAAAAAAAAATAAAACACATAAGAGACAACAGAAAAAAAAAATAAAACACATAAGAGACAACAGAAAAAAAAACACATAAGAGACAACAGAAAAAAAAATAAAATACATAAGAGACAACAGAAAAAAAAATAAAACACATAAGAGACAACAGGAAAAAAAATAAAACACACAGAAGAAACAACAGAAACAAAAAATAAAAAACAAAGAAAGAGACGACAGAAAAAAATAATAAAACACACACAAGAGACGACAAAAAAAATAATAAAACACACACAAGAGACCACAGAAAAAAAAAAAAAAAAAAACACAGAAGAGAGAAAAAAAAATAAAACACACAGAAGAGACAGAAAAGAAAACACATAAGAGACAGAAAAAAAAACACACAGAAGAGACAGAAAAAAAAATAAAACACACAGAAGAGACACGAAAAAAAATAAAACACACACAAGAGACAGAAAAAAAAATAAAACATACAGAAGAGACAGAAAAAAAAAATTAAAAAAACACAAGAGACAACAGAAAAAAAAATAAAACACACACAAGAGACGACAGAAAAAAAAAATAAAACACATAAGAGACAACAGAAAAAAAAAATAAAACACATAAGAGACAACAGAAAAAAAAATAAAACACATAAGAGACAACAGAAAAAAAAATAAAACACATAAGAGACAACAGAAAAAAAAATAAAACACATAAGAGACAACAGAAAAAAAATAAAACATGTAAGAGACAACAGAAAAAAAAATAAAACACAGAAGAGAGGACAGAAAAAAAAAAATAAAACACATAAGAGACAACAGAAAAAAAAATAAAACACATAAACAACAGAAAAAAAAAATAAAACACATAAGAGACAACAGAAAAAAAAAATAAAACACATAAGAGACAACAGAAAAAACAATAAAACACATAAGAGACAACAGAAAAAAAAATAAAACACATAAGAGACAACAGAAAAAAATACGCATAAGAGACAACAGAAGAAAAAAATAAAAAACATAAGAGACAACAGAAAAAAAAATAAAACACATAAGAGACAACAGAAAAAAAAATAAAACACATAAGAGACAACAGAAAAAAAAATAAAACACATAAGAGACAACAGAAAACAGAAAAAAAAATAAAACACATAAGAGACAATAGAAAAAAAAATAAAACACACAGGAGACAACAGAAAAAAAACACATAAGAGACAACAGAAAAAAAATAATAAAATTCATAAGAGAAACAGAAAAAAAAACACATAAGAGACAACAGAAAAATAAAACACATAAGAGACAACAGAAAAAAAAACAAGAGAAAAAAGATATAAAACACACAGAAGAAATAAGAGACAAAAAAAATAAAACACAGAAGAGACAACAGAAAATAAAATAAAACACAGAAGAGACAACATAACAAAAAAATAACAGACAGTAGAGAGAACAGAGAAAACAAATGCAGAAGACAGAATAGAAAAAAAGAAGACATAGAAGACAGAGCAGGAAAAAAAACAAGAAGAAGGAAAGTCAAAGTACCAACCAGAAGGCTGAAAGTAGAAGGAGAGTGAAAGAAGCAGCAAGAGGGTGTAGGAAGGAAGGAAGGAGGAGGGAGAAAGCAGCCAAACAGCTGAAATAGAAAGGAAGGAAGGAAGATGGGAGGGAGGAAGCAGCTGAAAGGCTGAAGTAGGAAGGAAGTAAGGAGGAAGGGAGGGAAATGCAGCCGAAAGACTGGAGAAGGAAGGAATGATGGAAGGAAGATGCACCCGAAAAGTTGATGTAGGAAGAAAGGGAGGGAGGGAGGGAGGGAGGAAACAGCCAAAAGGCTGAAGTAGGAAGGAAGGAACTAAGGAGGGATGATGAAGCAGCCAAAAGGCTGAAGTAAAGGAAGGAAGGAATGACAGAGGGAGGGAGGAACCAGCCAAAATGCTGAAGCAGAAAGGAAGGAAGGAGGGAGGGAGTGAAGAAGATTCTGAAAGGCTGAAGTAGTAAGGAAGAAGGAGAGAGGTAGGAAGCAGCCGAAAGGCTGAAGTAGGAAGGAAGGAAGGAGGGAGGAAGGAGGTGAGGGAGGACGGGGCCGAAAGGATGAAGGATGAAGGAAGGGTGTAAGGTGAAAGAAGCGGCTAAAAGGCTGAAGGAGGAAGGAAGTGGGGATGGAGGCAGCTGTCGAAAGAGCGAAGGAGAAAGGTGGAGGAAAAAAAGGGAAAAATGGAAGGAGGGAGGTGAAAGAATCAGCCGAAAGGCTGAAGGAATAAGGAGAATGAAAGAAGCAGATGGAAGGCTGAAGGAAGAAGGAGAATGAAAGAAGCAGATGGAAGGCTGAAGGAAGAAGGAGAATGAAAGAAGCAGATGGAAGGCTGAAGGAAGAGGGAGAATGAAAGAAGCAGATGGAAGGCTGAAGGAATAAGGAGAATGAAAGAAGCAGATGGAAGGCTGAAGGAAGAGGGAGAATGAAAGAAGCAGATGGAAGGCTGAAGGAAGAAGGAGAATGAAAGAAGCAGATGGAAGGCTGAAGGAAGAAGGAGAATGAAAGAAGCAGATGGAAGGCTGAAGGAAGAAGGAGAATGAAAGAAGCAGATGGAAGGCTGAAGGAAGAAGGAGAATGAAAGAAGCAGATGGAAGGCTGAAGGAATAAGGAGAATGAAAGAAGCAGATGGAAGGCTGAAGGAAGAGGGAGAATGAAAGAAGCAGATGGAAGGCTGAAGGAAGAAGGAGAATGAAAGAAGCAGATGGAAGGCTGAAGGAATAAGGAGAATGAAAGAAGCAGATGGAAGGCTGAAGGAATAAGGAGAATGAAAGAAGCAGATGGAAGGCTGAAGGAAGAGAGAGACAGAAAAAAAATAAAACACATAAGAGACAACAGAAAAAAAATAAAACACATAAGAGACAACAGAAAAAAAAATAAAACACATAAGAGACAACAGAAAACAGAAAAAAAAATAAAACACATAAGAGACAATAGAAAAAAAAAAAAACACACAGGAGACAACAGAAAAAAAAACACATAAGAGACAACAGAAAAAAAATAATAAAATTCATAAGAGAAACAGAAAAAAAAACACATAAGAGACAACAGAAAAATAAAACACATAAGAGACAACAGAAAAAAAAACAAGAGAAAAAAGATATAAAACACACAGAAGAAATAAGAGACAAAAAAAAATAAAACACAGAAGAGACAACAGAAAAAAAATAAAACACAGAAGAGACAACATAACAAAAAAAATAACAGACAGTAGAGAGAACAGAGAAAACAAATGCAGAAGACAGAATAGAAAAAAAGAAGACATAGAAGACAGAGCAGGAAAAAAAACAAGAAGAAGGAAAGTCAAAGTACCAACCAGAAGGCTGAAAGTAGAAGGAGAGTGAAAGAAGCAGCAAGAGGGTGTAGGAAGGAAGGAAGGAGGAGGGAGAAAGCAGCCAAACAGCTGAAATAGAAAGGAAGGAAGGAAGATGGGAGGGAGGAAGCAGCTGAAAGGCTGAAGTAGGAAGGAAGTAAGGAGGAAGGGAGGGAAATGCAGCCGAAAGACTGGAGAAGGAAGGAATGATGGAAGGAAGATGCACCCGAAAAGTTGATGTAGGAAGAAAGGGAGGGAGGGAGGGAGGGAGGAAACAGCCAAAAGGCTGAAGTAGGAAGGAAGGAACTAAGGAGGGATGATGAAGCAGCCAAAAGGCTGAAGTATGAAGGAAGGAAGGAATGACAGAGGGAGGGAGGAACCAGCTGAAAAACTGAAGTAGAAAGAAAGGAAGGAGGGAGGGAGTGAGGAAGATTCCGAAAGGCTGAAGTAGTAAGGAAGAAAGGAGAGAGGTAGGAAGCAGCCGAAAGAATAAACTA
>CM019707.1:37613733-37641233 GCA_009760885.1 Achatina immaculata | reverse complement strand
TGAATGAGTGTGAATGAATGAGAGTGATTATAGGCTAGTGTGAAATGTGTATGAGTATTAGAGTGTGTATTAGTGATATTGAATGTGTTAGTGTGACTGAGTATGTAAGTGTGCATCAATGTGTGAGTCTGAGTGTGTGTGTAAGTGTGAATTAATCTGGGACTGAGTGAATGTGAGAGTGAGTGTTGAGTAACAAATGCTGTTAGTAAGAGTGAGAGTGTGTATCTGTGTGTGAGACTTCGTAAATGAGTGAGTTAGTGAGAGAGTGAGTGAGTGAGTATGAATATCAGGTGTGGGTGAGTGAGTATGAGCATCTCTGTGTGATTGTATGAGTACGTGTGACAGTGGGTGAGTAACTGGCTAACAATTGTGAGAGTGAGTGTATGTAAGTATAAGAGAAAGAGTGTGAGAAAGATAGAGAGAAGATGGTGTCAGATTTGGCAAAAAAGTGTGTGTGTGTATTTTGTTCTCTCTCTCTCTCAAAAAAGAGAAAAAAATGTTTTTTTCTTCTTTTTTTTTTAAAAATACCCTTTTTGAATGACCTTGACATACAGGAAATCATTTTTAAGGCTGGACCCAGAAACAAAGTCACGAGGTTCAAGTAGAATTTAACAAGAAACACTGCTCACACAATCACCTGCATTACTGTTGCTAAACTTATTGAGAAATCAAAATCACAGGGAGTGTTGTAAAACAATCAAGAGGTGGACATCCACAAGCTAGCCTTGATGAAGGTGGCATCATTTGCAAGTGATAATCATGCAGAGAATATTTTGTAACTAAAAATGGAATTTTCTTAAAAGTACTAAATGTATGGAGACTTCTGGGGACATCTTACCAGACTGTCAAGGTCTAATTTATTCTCCTCAGTTAAATATCTTATGTCATAGTCGGTGATGTTTTTTAAACCAGTACAACTGTACCTGTCTTTTACCTTGCATTAAGCACTTTTCACAATACCGGTTTTCTCAATACAGTTTTCGGTAAACTTTAATCATTACAAAATGCTTAAATGCAGAATCAATGTCATAAATGGCCAATTCCCAATCATGAAAAATGAGCATCATCAGTCTACTGCCTGATTATCTCCAATGAGTTTCACTGGTTGCTTTTTACTAGGTTTTTTACAATCCAGTTATGGTAACCAATATAAGAAATAGCATCTTGTTGGCAGAAATGCAGATGAAACCATTGACAGCAATTATTGAGGAAAGAAGCTCATGAAGGTTGGGATATGTGCTGACAACTCACTACCAAAAATAGCACTAAGATGGACACCACAGGGGAACAGAAGTAAGGGTAGACCAAAAGAGACAAGGAGAAGAACAACAGAAAGGATGTTGAACAATAGAGACCTCACCTGGGCAAGAGCGAAAAAAAAGGCAAAGGACAGGCAGTTGTGGAAAACCCTTGTGGAAGCCCTATGTGCCTTGGGCACTTAAGGTTCAGAGAAAGAGAGAGAGAGAGATGATAACCAGTGACTTCCAACAGTTTTGGTTTTCATTGTTATTACCTGGTAATTTACTACTAATTGCCAGTTAATGTGATCACTGGTCACAGTAATATTTTTTTTCACTCAAATCTGAGAATAAACTAATGGTTAAATATCTGATATTTTTTAATGACGCCTACTTAGACAATTAGGCAGAGATCTTATCATGCAGACACATACCAGTTGAGGTTAGCTGTTGACTGGTAAGATCCACATTTCATCCTGACCTTTTCTGTCTGTTGACTGGTAAGATCCATGTTTCTTTGCTGATCTTTTCTGTCTGTTGATTGGTAAGATCCATGTTTCTTTGCTGATCTTTTCTGTCTGTTGACTGGTGAGATCCACGTTTCTTCGCTGATCTTTTCTGCCTGTTGACTGGTAAGATCCACGTTTCTTCACTGATCTTTTCTGTCTGTTGACTGGTAAGGTCCACGTTTCTTCACTGATCTTTTCCGTCTGTTGACTGGTAAGATCCACGTTTCTTCGCTGATCTTTTCTGTCTGTTGACTGGTAAGATCCACATTTCTTCACTGATCTTTTCTGTCTGTTGACTGGTAAGATCCACGTTTCTTCGCTGATCTTTTCTGTCTGTTGACTGGTAAGATCCACATTTCACCGCTGATCACTGGCGTCTGTTGACTGGTATGCAAAGACCAGCCCTTTTTCCTACTCTTACTATATGATGAAGTTGAGACTACAGGTCAGTAAGCAAATGCTGAAATTTATACAGCTAGATTATGCATGCAGCATGTGAAGAGTCAGGAACAGAGCCACATAGAGGATCTTTTCCTCACTTTCAGTGTTAGTGATTGATTACGTGAAAAATGTGTTATCATTTGAAACATTATTTTAGCCTGTGTTGTTCTGTTCTTTATCTCCATTCCACTTGAAGTTATTAATATCCCTAGATATTTGAACTTTCATACATGCTTTAATGTTATGTTGTTGACTGTTATTTTACAACTGGGAATCATTTTCTTCTTAAAGAAGACCATGGCTTCTGTTTTCTTCTCATTCAGGCCAAGTCCCCGTTATTTTCACTTCTCATAATCATTATCACCGTGCTTATCAGCTCCTGTAGCTCTTTTTTCATACTTTCGTGAGAGTTTATAGAATGAATTACTGATACAACATACAAGCCATCACACACATGCAACTATCGTGATGGACGACGTGGTTTTTGTTGTTACGCATTGAATTTTTACGTAATTCATTTGAATACAGCCAGTTTTACGTTTATTCTAAACTTTCGAATGTTTCACATTAATTATACTTACAAATATTAGCGTTTTTCGTCAAAGGAGAAGGTTCTGAATCAGACAGACATCAGCTGTTGTAGTTTTCTGCCTGCAACGAGCGTCTTGAACATTTCTGTCATGGCTGACACGACCAGTAACAGCAAGCAAAATTGCTAATTGCTGCTAATTCACTTGAATCCTCTAACTTTATCGTTGGTCGTCCTTAATTGATGCTCCACGGAGCTGTTCTCCACAAAACCTGGTCCTTGGTAAGTTATTCTTACAATTATTTGAGTTTAAACGTGCAAACACGTCCATGTCAGGATAGAGATTACCAGGGCCGTCCGTCGTCTGCTAGTTTGTGCTCATCGTCTGCTTCTTGAAGGTCGGTCAATGGGGAATCCCTCTCATTCATAAATTCCTTTGCATGTCCCTTGCGGAACTTTGCCTCCCAAACAACACTCCTGTAGGCCTCTCGGTTGTGAGCAAGATGGCCTGCTGTTGCTGCATCCATTTCCAGATCATCAACGATGTCTTGCAGCCATCTTCGTTTTGGTCTTCCTCTCTTGCTTTTTCCCATTATGTATCCTTCCAATATGGTCTTCTCTAAATTATCATGACGTTTAATGTGGCCAAAATATTTAAGTTTTCTCTCTTTAATCCTCTTTACTAGCCAGCCTTCTTCAATATTAAGCTCTTGCAGTATAGATATATTTGTTCTTTTTTGTGTCCACGATATTTGGAGAACTCTTCTATAGCATTTACATTCAAAGGCACTTATGTGCTTCTCAGCTGTTTTGTTAAGTGTCCAGGTCTCACAGGCATATGTTGCGATGGGAAAGATGCATGCCCTTAAAAATCTTATTTTTGTGGTTCTGTCTGCTCCTCTCCACAGATTCTTTATTTCTTTTACTTTCTGAAGAGCAATAGATGTCCTCCTTTTAATTTCCCTCATTGTATCTCCATTATTAGTTAGTAGTGATCCAATATATTCAAAACTCTCCACTTCTTCCAGTTTTTTCTCATTGATACATATTTCAGTTGCCTTGTTTGTTTTGTCAGTTGTCATCACTTTAGTTTTCTTTGCATTAAGATAGAGGTTCTGCTCTTCGCTGTTCTTGCGGACTGACATAATTAGTTTTTCCATTCCTTCTTGTGTTGTGGACAGCAATACTGTGTCATCAGCATATCTAATCTCTGGTATTTCATAACCTCCAACTGTTATGGCATCGTAATATTCTTTGTCTACATCTTCTCTAACATTCCTCATTATATTTTCAGTATACAAGTTAAATAAGTAAGGTGACAATATGCACCCCTGACGGACCCCTTGTTTTATGTCAAACCAACTTGTTGTTTCACCATTTATTCTTACTGCTGCTTGTTGGTCTAAATACAGCAGTGATGTTAATTGTATCAAATGTGTTGGAAATCCCATTTTTTCCATTATTTCCCAAAGTTTCTGGTGTTGTACACAATCAAATGCCTTTGAGTAGTCTATAAAGGATAAATATAGATTCACATTAAACTCCCTGCATTTCTCTATTATTAATCTTAGATTGAATATATGATCTCTTGATCCTCTTCCTTGCCTGAAGCCAGCTTGGACCATATTGACTTCTTCTTCTATTTTCTTTCGAAGTCTACCCATTATGATTTTTAACAGAATTTTACTGGCATGACTAATCAGGGCAACAGTTCTGTAGTTGGTGCATAATTTCAGGTTACCCTTTTTTGGCAGTGGAATGAATACAGTTCTTTTCCATTCTTTTGGCCAAATACCTGAATGCCATATCTTTTTACATAGTGCATGATAGATTGTTGCACACTCCTTTCCTCCTGCTTTAATAAATTCAGCGGTTATCTCATCACATCCTGGTGATTTACCATTTTTCAGACTCTTTATTGCCCATAAAACTTCTTCCATTGTCGGCTCGGGTTCTTTCTCCTGCAATAATAATTCACACTGTTGATTTCTGCTTCCACAGTCGGTTGTTTCATACATTCTTTTGCAATATTCCTTCCATCTTTCCAGAATTTCCTCTGTCTCTGTCAGGGTATTCCCCATCTCATCACAAATTTCATTTAGCTTAGGTGTGACATTTCTCGTCAATGTCTTCATTTCTTTAAACATTTCACTATCTCTTCCACACCTCTGATGTTCTTCTATTCTTTCACAACAATCTTGTATGTACTGATTTTTGTCTTTTCTTATGTTTCTTCGTACTTCTTTTGTTAAAGTTTTATATTTATCTTTGATGTTGTTTGTCACTCTCCACTGCGTCTTCATTTCTCTACATTGTTTTATCAGTTCTAGTGTACCTGCTGTGATCCATCTATTCTTTTGTGTTTTCTTTACTGGAACCATGTCTTTAGCTGTTGTTACTAAGATATCTTTGGCCTGGGTAGCCAATTCATCTGGTGTCATCTCTTCCTGTACAGCCATCAGGATTTCGAAACGGTTCTTCACTTCTATACCGTATTGTTCTTGTATATTTGTAAGGTCAAAGCGGAGTGGTCTTGATCCCATAACTATCTTTTTTATCTTTATCTTCATGTCTGCTATTAATAACTCATGTAATCCCTCTACGTTCTATAAATAGCAGAGTGGACCAGTCAATTATTAACAAAAATACAGTGGTTCCCAACTCAAACTCAAATTAGCGCTGCGTGTTGGGGGAGGGGGTGGAATCTCAAGTAGGCTCACGAGAGGATATGATATTTGTTCGATTATTACGAGATGACATTTATAGTTTTTTTTTTCTTTTTAGTGAGTAGTAACAACTTTACGTCATATTAAAGCCTGTTATATCTTACATGGCCTCCCATACTAAAAGCAGAAGTGGTAGAAACCATCAAACACATAAAGAAGAACAAAGCACCAGGACTAGATAAACTCACCAAGGATGAATCGGAAGCATTAAGAGAGCTTGGCATAGAAATAATTACCAGATTTCTGAATGACATCCATAACAGTAACTATGTCCCATCAGCAGCAGGCCATCTTGCTTACAACCGAGAGGCCTACAGGAGTGCTGTTAGGGAGGCAAAGTTCCGCAAGGGGCATGCAAATGAATGAATAAATGAGTGCCCCATCAGAACTTTTGCAATAAGTTTTCATTGCCCTACCAAAGAAACAAGGTGCAGTTGAATGTGAAGACCATCGAACCATTAGTCTTATGAGCCATGTTTACCAAAATCCTGCCTCGTATTGTTATGAGAAGAGTCAAGGACAAAATAAAACCAGTAGTCGCTCGTATAAAACGACGTTATTGTTAATTATTTTGAACAGAAAAGCTGAATTCGTTTCCTTGGATTATAATAATCCTCATTGTTACTTAACACATTAGCAAGAATCCTGAAAGGGTTTGTGTCCTGCAATATAAACTAGTAGCTCCCGACGAATACAGTTCTTATCTGACGAAGGCCTAGACCAGAGGTCATCTATGATAATGGAGCCGCAAGCAGGTGCTCTTTGCCGACCATGCCGTGAAGATGTTGAGGCAAAGCATTGTATACTCTTTGGGACGGATTATGACGGCCATTTTGTTCAGTCCTTGAGTGTAGCTAAAAAGCAGGGTGTCTGCAATACTTCTTTAGCAGACTCCACTACTCTGGGAGTTATAGCGATCCCTGCCTCGTTAGCAAAGCTAGGTCTGTTAGTAAGGGTAACAACGGAGAAGTGGGACAGGGTCTTGGTCAGTTATGATTCTCCAACCCTGACGCTAACATATCAGCTAATGTTGCCAACTCTAAAGCTAGCATGTCAGCTAATGTTCGCCAACCCTGAAGCCAGCATGTCAGCTTAATGTTCGCCAACCCTGAATCCAGCATATCAGCTAATGTTCGCCAACCCTAAAGCCAGCATATCAGCTAATGTTCGCCAACCCTAAAGGCAGCATGTTACCTAATGTTCGCCAACCCTGAAGCCAGCATGTCAGCTACAAGTCGCCGATTGTCAGACTTGACAGTGTTATCTCCCCTATTAACCATGGTCTCAGTACAAAATAACTGCTAATATGGAACTCTTTCTCTGGCCATTTTCAGTCTCTGAAAAGCTGTTGCTAGATTATAATTTTTCTTTCAACCGTTCTGTTCCTATCTATCCATAAATAAAGTAAAAGCAAGCTATTGAGATCTTTTGAATTCGTGACTCACAGACTGATGATGATGATGATGATGATGATTTTGTCAGTCTAAAGCAAGCAGTATGGGGACATACTGGGCACTTCATCAGGGTATGAAAAAGGTTAAGGACCGCCTGATCTAATTAGACTTTTTCTCCACAATAAGAGGGAAATCACGTGATGATTCACACTTAACAAGTCAAGCAATACTCACGGACACAGGTCAGCTGAATCAACGTCTCTGTTGCCGGCACTGGCTAGCGCTGCCAAGACCCCAGGAAAATAATCCTTGGCGAAGTTTGTCGGCCCTGCACTCTCTTGTTCTTGTTTCTCCACGTTATATACTCAGAGCAGCTCACCTGGGCAAGTGCTGGCATAAACAATACCTTTATATAATCAAAGCCGAAAGGGCATTTACGTTACACATTTATCACATTCATTGTCTCAGTATAAACGATTTTATAAATTCATTCACAGAACCAGGCATAAAAATTGGAGGATACAATATTAACAACCTTCGGTATGCTGACAACACATTACTGATAGCTGAGAACCAACAAGACCTGCAAAATCTCTTGGATAAAGTCGCCAAAGAAAGTGAATAGAATGCCCTTACTTTGAACATCAAAAAGACAGAGACTATGGTTATATCTTAAACAGAATCCACCAGCATGCAGTATTAAATTAAACGGAACTATTCTAAAGCAGGTGCAGAAATTCAAATTCCTTGGAGCAGTAATAACTTCAGATGAGAAATGCAGAACAGAAATTAGGAACAGAATAGGCCAAGCAAAGACTGCATTTCAGAGAATGAGAAACATATTAGCCAACACATCTTTATCAATGAATGTTAGAAAACGAGTCCTAAAATGCTATATTGAACCTATCTTGTTATATGGAAGTGAATCATGGACAATAGGCAAGTCTGCACAAAAATCATTGGAAGCAGCAGAAATGCGGTTTATTAGAAGAATGTTGCGAATCCCCTGGACAGCAAAAATAAATAATGAAGAGTGTATGAGAAGAGCTGGGGAGACGAAAAAAAAAAAACCTTGTCAAAAAAGATAAGAGAGAGACAATGTACTTTCATAGGACATGCAATGAGAAGAGGGGGCATTGAAAATATTATAACAACAGGAAAAATAGAAGGAAGAAGATCAAGAGGAAGACCAAGAGAAATGATACTGGACAGTCTGACGGGATGGTGTGAGAGGAGATCACCAATTGAACTGATGGCCTGCATGAAGGATCGTGTATCTGGAGAAGCATAATAGTCAACGCCAGTCGGCACAGCACCTGATGATGATGATGATTCACAAAAACTTATATCCGTGAGTTTAATCGGGTAAAATATTTAAAAAATCAGTGTGAGGGAAGAAATGAAAACAACAGTTTAAAATACTTCACATTAATGGCGGCACAATCAAATATTGGCGGCCTGGTTGGCTGAGCGGTTGGGCGATCGTTTTACTATTCAGGTGGTACCGGGGTCAAGTCCCAGGAGTGGGATTTTTTTTCTGGTACACAAAAAAGGCACTAGGGTTCACCTAGCCTCTAAATATGGGTAGCAGAGAAACCTGGGAAGGTAAGGCAGCCAGGCGTGATACTGACCACATCACAGTTTCAGGTGCCGAAGATGATGGAAGATAAAAATGCTTCGATTGTTGTCTGTTATTTATTCTTCTAACCTTACTTGGAAGTCAGAAAATAAATCTGAAATTAATTAAGTGTTAATGAGAGACGGACGTTTTATAGAAACACAAAAGCCGAATATGGCTGAGGGAAAACAATGAAATGGCCACAGAAGGAGGTGGAGGTAGGGAGTGGGGGTCGGGGTGGAGGGAGGAAGATGAGAAAAGCTTAGAAGTTGCCATTACCAAAATAAAAAATACTGAGAATGGCTGGCTTAGTCTATCTTTTTTTTTTAAATCAAGGGTAGTCATATGTGCTTTCGGTTGTAATAGCAGTCTCATAGTTTCCAGATTTGATATGTGCTTTCGCTTGTAATAGCAACCTCGGAGTTTTTAGATATGATATGTGCTTTCGGTTGTAATAACAACCTCGGAGTTTCCAGATGTGATAAAATAATCTAAGCCCTTGCTGACAAAGATATTATCATATCAGTGATTCTCAAAGTGAGCAGTGGAATGAATGAATGAATGAATGAATAATCTTTATTTTTAAAGGGTAAAGAATTGGGCACGCTGGCTTGTCTTACATTCTGCCCTTCATCACTCTATCTTTCATTCTTCCCACACAGTCGATTTAATACAAGTATACAAATTACATGAGGAAAAAGCATTTCAAAAGAGTGTAAGATATAACTATTACATTCAAAGTAGAAGAGAAGAAGTAATTAACCTAATAAAATAGCTCTCACGCACACATAAACACACAGACATATACATAAACAAAAATACTCTGTAAATACAGATCTTCTAACATATGTTTTTTAACAAACATTAAAATAATTTCTAACAATATCTAACAAGTTACTTTTCGAACTACGTCATTTTAGTACTTGATGGTTGGCGAGTCATGTGTTGAGAGAGTGCTGGTTATTCTATGGAGGCATATAATTACAAGCAAGTAAATAATGAAACAGGTTTGAGTTAAAGGATGAAGTATTACCAATGGATTTTAAATGGTAGGGGAGGGTGTTCCAGAGCTGTACTGCAGAGTATGCAAGGCTTTTCTTGTACAGATCAATCCTGGGTTTAGGAAGAAGACAGTTTTTTAAACGCTGGCTATGTTTAGTGTTATACGTAAACAGTGACCACAAGTAAGGTGGAGCATTGTGCGACAGAATTCTGTGAACAAACTTAGCTTTGTTAAAAATGATTCTATTTTTGAGGGGTAGAAACGGCAGGTGTCGAGCGATGAGAGAAAAGGGACCAGTAAGGGCAAAAGAGCCACTTGAGTGGAAAATATTTTGGGATACCCTAAGAATGCGTCCTCGGAGATGGCACTTACGACACAAAATTTGGGAAGCTCTCTTCTAAGATATAGATCATATCCAGCTGCTTATCATAATACACTTCCCAAAGGAAATGATGGTGCACTGAGGTGCTAAACTTACTTGCAACCACTCTTACAATTCCAGCGACTGCAGTTAATGGGTGCCATATAAACTATCGTTTCTTTTTTCTTGAAAGACGGGAAATTAGCATTAAGGTTCGTGGTCGTTACTTACCTGCCCTTCTTTCTTCTGAACAAATGTACTGAGTGGGGTCGAGTGCCTTTTCTGCTTCATTGACAAATAATTCTTCACTACAGGAACTCATGTGTACTTGGAGAACACATAAGAATTGCCTTTGACATTTACATGCGCTTTATTGCATTGTTCTGATTAAGGAAATTTACTTAAATGCAGCAATAGAATTGGGACATGTGCTCCAGATGACTGACGACTCACTACCAAAAATAGCACTAAGATGGACACCACAGACTAACAGAAGTAAGGGTAGACCAAAAGAGACATGGAGAAGAACAACAGAGCACTAGGGGGCTCGCTTGGGCAAGAGCGGAAAAAAAGCAAAAGACAGGCGTTTGTAGAACATCGTTGACGACGAGCCATGTGCCTTGGGCACTTAAGTTTGAGAGAGAGAGAGAGAGAGAGAGAGAACAATAGAATTCTGCTGTTGTTAATATTAGTTCTGGATTTTTAAAATAGAAAACGTAGTATAGGTCAAATTACTACAGCTATACAAAGCTTACTGTTGTTCATTATCTTCATTGTCATTACCACAATCATCACAGTCATCATTATCATAATCATCATTATCATCTCGCGCCCTCTCCCCACAATGGGCGCAGCAATGCGTCTCCAGTCTGTTCTGCTTCTTGTCTTCCTAGCGCACTCAGCCAAGCTAGTTCATGTCTATCTCTTGACGATGCCCGCTCATCCGTGTCGCTGTCGTTCCTTGTTCTCTCCCCTTCCATCCTACCCTCAAGTACAGTCTTAAATATAGCATTATGTCCCTTGACGTGCCCAAAGTATCTCATTTTCTTGTTTTTATTATTTTTAGTGTTTCTCTTTTCAGTCCCAGCTGATCTAGCACTTTTTATTTATTGATATGCTCCATTCTTCTGTATATCCACATTTCGGGGGCCTGTTTTCTTTTCTGCATACTTGGTAGACTCCATTCTTCTGTATATTCATATTTCAGGGGCCTCTAATTTCTTTTCTGCGTACTTGATAGGCTCCATTCTTCTGTATATCCACATTTTGGGGGCCTCTATTTTCTTTTCTAACCACTTGATAGGCTCCATTCTTCTGTATATCCACATTTCAGGGGCCTCTATTTTCTTTTCTGACCACTTGATAGGCTCCATTCTTCTGTATATCCACATTTCGGGGGCCTGTTCTCATTGCGGGATTGCGTGACACCGTGGTTTTCGTTGCACCAGTTTAATCTAGAGCTGAACTTTCTCACCTGAAAACCTCGATGTGCTTTGGGTATCAGTATATCCCTGCTGGGTGAGAGGTGGTAGCCCCTCCAGGCTAGAGTTGGACATTCTCACCGGAAAACCTCGACTTGTTTTGAGATACCCGTGTATCACCGCCGGGTGAGAGGTGGTTGCCCATCCAGTCCAGCGTTGGAGTTTCTCACCGGAAAGCCTCAGCGCGATTAAGATACGCATACATCCTCGCCGGGTGAGAGGTGGTTGCCTATCTAGCCTTCCCTTTTCCAGTGTCTCCAACTTCAGCATTTTGTGGTTGTGGCCGCTACCCTTCCTAGTTGTGACCAGGATGGAGCTTTTGTCCAGGAGGATGAATCCTTGTCACTGATGACTTCCACCCCTGGGTTGAGCCGGTTTAGGCATATTATCCCAGTATGGGCGTGTTTGTATGAGGGTACTAACTAATAATGGAGATACAATGAGGGAAATTAAAAGGAGGGCATCTATCGCTCTTCAGAAAGTAAAACAAATAAAGAATCTGTGGAGAGGAGCAGACAGAACTACAAAAATAAGATTTTTAAGGGCATGCATCTTTCCCATCGCAACATATGCATGCGAGACCTGGACACTTAACAAAACAGCTGAGAAACAAATAAATGCCTTTGAATATAAATGATACAGAAGAGTTCTCCAAATATCGTGGACACAAAAAAGAACAAACATATCTATACTACAAGAACTTAATATTGAAGAAGGCTGGCTAGTAAAGAGGATTAAAGAGAGAAAACTGAAATATTTTGGACACATTAAACGTCATGATAATTTAGAGAAGACCGTATTGGAAGGATACATAATGGGAAAAAGAAAAAGAGGAAGACCAAGACGAAGATGGCTGCAGGACATCGTTGACGATCTGCAAATGGATGCATCAGCAGCAGGCCATCTTGCTCACAACCGAGAGGCCTACAGGAGTGCTGTTTGGGAGGCAAAGTTCCGCAAGGGACATGCAAATGAATGAATGGGCGTGTTTAGGACGTGACCGACCTCTGGAGCGGAGGTACCATGACATACGTAGCCATCAAGTTTCACCCCTGGTGTAAGCATTGTCTTTAGCAATGCTAACATTTCCTGCGGCATTTTCCAACACATTTTCTAAATTCTGACACATTTGTTCTTCAGTTTCTTCTAATTTCACAGCCATTGTTAAGCTATTGAATGGTAATCTCTACATAAATTAACGTCTATCCTCCAGAATAAAAATGTTCTACTGTTGCACGGCTTTGTTTATCTGCGTAATTCACTCACGTACACAATAATAAAAGCTGGTAGCAGCCGGTTTTGGCTAGTTCAAACAATGCCAAGGACTCCCTCAGAACGTAACTAACTCTTCTCTCATGTTGACCTCTTGCTCTTCCTGTCCACGATGGGCTGTATTTTGACTCAAGAGTTCACGAGGTGCAGTTCTTTGATATACTCTGGTAAATCAGCTCATGTACATACATATGTAGACAGAAAAATAAAAAAATTAAAACTAATTGTCCCATATGTCAGCCTGCCCCTAGGTGAGAGAACATGTCACGTGCGCCAAATGTAAACTTAAACTAATAATTGGTATTTATTTGTGTGATTATCCTTGGTTCTTATGATATAATAGGTTCTTATGATGTAATAAGGTACTTCGATATTGTGTAGGTGCTCTCTCTACCTGTGTCAGACTTGCCATATTGGGACGGCAATCATCATTTAAGATGTTAATTATCTATGTACGCTACTCATAGAAACACAACCGAATATATATCAAATGAAAACCCAGGACTAAAAGTTTCAAAACAAGTTCCAGCTCCCGCTGTTTAATAAACGAGAATGACAAGAACAGGACTACAACACAGAGTACATGACACAACATAAATGCCAATGATCATACTAGCATGATTTTTAATATCAATTGTCTGATTGTTTCAGTCATGAGTTCCATTTCTACTAGTTCCCTATATACATCAGCTGTTTTTTAGGTTCCTACCTTTCTTCTAGTCCCACATCTGCTCCCTCTATCCTCTACCTTCTGACTTTGGTCATCGGTGCCCGTGCACCTGGTAGCTCATTCTGTCTATCCCTTCTCTACACTTCCTCCGCACTCTCTACCATACGACTTTGGTCGTCGGTGCATTCTGCACCTGGTAGCTTTCTATCTTAATTCAGTACTAACTGCTGCCTGTGCAACCGTCTCCTTTCTTCCATAATTCCTTCCTCCCTTCTTCCATTGCTCCCTGCCATGCTCAAGCTCACTATACATGCTCGTAATCATCACTGTAATCATCATATAATCACTACAATAAAAATCATATTCACATAATAAATGAACATATGCAGTGCCCCTCTAAGTGCACTCGATACCTCTAATGAGGGACTACAATTCTAACCGACAATCACTATCCATTTCCTATTACTCATGTGCATAATTATAACACCCTTCATCTACACGCAGAAACCTTACGAAAACAACATTACAGGGAAGGCGCGATACTTTGATTATAAGACAACTACAACTATCTCTAACACACTTAGGTACATAATCAATATACGAAGAACGACACATTTTCAACATATCCGCCTTTACCTCACGAAAACACTAGACGATACTAAAGTGAAATCGGTCATTCCTGTTATTTATCCATGCTTGCCCTCTCTCTCTCTCTCTCTCTCTCTCTCTCTCTCTCTCTCTCTCTCTCTCTACTCGCGATGCGCTGGAACCTTCTATAGACGCTACATAGATGGCGGCACTGAGGTCACATCATTGCCAGAGGAAGACCGTGACAACTTTTTATTAAGGAGTACAATCCTGTCATTTCTTTCACCTCCCATGTCTCTGCTACTTCCGCTAACTTTCTCGACATTGCCGTTACTATCGGCCCTACCAGGCTTACTACTTCTGTTCGCTGTAAACCTACAGACTCTCACAGCTATCTCTTGTACTCTTCCTCCCATCCCAGATCGTGTAAGGACTATGTTACTTTTTTCCCCAGCTTCTTAGGTTGCGACTTCAATGTTGGATTAACAGAAGCTGTAAGCCTTCTAAAATGGTTCTGTGGAATGACCCTCCACTCAGCCATCATGACCTCCTCTAAGGCATGTATGGCATACAGGTCACATTTAGTCTGCAGCAATATTTTTTGTGGCTCACAGTTAATCTAGATGATTTCTTTAAAGACTCTGTAATCTGCTGGAAACCTTAACAATATTGATTTTATACTGTAGAATTACAATAGCCTTGCTTCTTGATAATACAATGCGTTAAATGTAATTATGTGTGTTTTGTGACCATAAGGTTTGTAAATTTTATATTTTAAGTGTGTGGCCCTGGTGAAGATGGAAAGTTTTTTTTGGTCTTCTTAACAAAAAAGTTTGCTCATGGCTGCTTTAAGCCATCAATAGTTCTGGCCTTACAGAAATCTGTAGCTTTTCTTAACATGTTCCAAGTCCGTTAATGTGGTGTACATCAAGGTAACAAACTGGATCACTCTCTCTCTCTCTCTCTCTCTCTCTCTCTCTCTCTCTCTCTCTCTCTCTGAACTTTAAGTGCCCAAGATACATGGGGCTTCTGCAAGGGTTTTCCACAAATGACTGTTCTTTGCCTTTTTTTCTGCTCTCGCCCAAGTGAGCCCTCTATTACTCAACATCCTCTCTGTTGTTCTTCTCCATGTCTCCTTTGATCTACCCTTACTTCTGTTCCCCTGTGGTGTCCATCTTAGTGCTATTTTTGGTAGTGAGTTGTCAGTCATTCGAAGCACATGTCCCAACCATCGCCACCATCTTTCTTCAATACGAAAGCTGGATAGGTGAGATGAAATGTCAACATTCATTTCACTGTTGACACACATTTGTCCTATAATATGGTGCTTTATGACAGATGAAAATGAATCTACAACCAAGCAAAGTCATTTAGGGTAATTATACGAGTAAGTGCTTTGTGGACATTTCAGTTTGGATTTAGGAAAAGAAGCTACCTTGATGTAATATTTACGCTCTGACAAGCCTGGGAATATGACCTGGAACTTAATATAATCTTTGTGGATCAGAGAAAAAGCTTTTGTGAGAGTGAACAGAAACAAGCTGTGGGTAGTATGAGAGGAATATGGTATATCAAACACAGATTGGTTCAGAATAACAACGAGAGTCTGACAGGGCTGCATACTGTCACAACTATTATTTATAATCGACACGGACAAAATAACAAAAGCAAATCCAAACTTATCATAACTGAACGATTGCATTACAAACAATGACCCAAAAAGCTTACAAGATCATAACAAACAATGACCCAAAAGCTTACAAGATCATAACAAACAATGACCCAAAAAGCTTACAAGATCATATGAAAATCAACACTGCCAAAACAGAGACCAGGAAAGTCAGCCTGAGTTCAGGCCCATTGAGCATCTGTATCAAAGACAATAAAATGCAACAAGTTCAAGAATTCAAGTATCTTGGTTGTATGTTTACAGAAGATGGGAAGCTTGATAGAGAAACTGATGTCAGAACACAAAGAGCAAATGCCATTACATACCAGCCATCCCTGCTCCTCTCTCACCCTAACATACCACTCAAAGCCAAGAGACAACTAATTAATGGCATATTTATACCAACGTTACGCTACTAAGGCCATACATGGGCACTAAACATGAAACAGCAAAACAATATGTCTATATGTAAAACAAGATGCCTAAAGGTTCAAAATCAGACTGGCATCATTGCATCCAGGACAGCCCCATATATGCTCCACCGCATGCCACAGCATTGATCCAAGAGTATGTCTGCTAATAGTTCCCATCAAGAAAAGCAGCAGACGTCACTTGGAGCGATAAGATAAGAAATTGATTGATTGATCTGTTTTTGTCAAAAAGGTTATGAATTGGGCATGTAGGCCTGTCTGACATTCTGCCCTTTATCATACAACTTTCACTCTGTTCCAGACATTCTACAAATATGCTGCTCATTTAACCAAAGTAACACTAGAAAGCTGAGAGACTTATTCTTGTTCGTTCGCTTCTACCACCAAGACCGCCCCATGATCCTACTGAATTTACTCCTGCGGTTCTCGCGATAGTCTCATTTAGGATGGAGGCTCAGAACATCATGGGGCTTGGGCTTATATTCTCGGTGGGTCACAGAAGCGGCATTGAGTGACACTGTGGTTTTTGTTGCACCAGTTTAGCCTAGAGTTGGACTTTCTCACCAGAAAACTGAGAGACATAAAATAAAACACTTATGTTTCACTCTTATCCATGCACTCACTACAGAAAGTAACTACATACATACGTAAATGACTATCTACCAAACAAAAAATTCTATACTATTCAGAATAAACAATCAACTGAATTCGATGTCTGTAAGATGTCTGTAAGAGCAGTCCAAAATAACTTTTAGGTTTTATGAATCATGGAGGAATGTAGTCAACATCAAATAGATACTGGAAAAGTTTGTAGCTGTAGGAAATAGTATAGTTTATAATTTTTATACAGAATGAGAGGGCATTCCAAAGATGAGCAGCAGAATAAGTAAAGCTTTTCTTGTAAAGGTTGTCTAGGTTTTGGAAGACTTATGTTGTTCAAGCATTGGCTGCACTTTGGGCTAAATTTAAACAGGTTCCATAGATAAAGCAGGGCATGTCGTGAAAGAATTTGATGTACTAACTTGGCATTGTTGAAGAGGAACCTGTTCTTAAGAGGCAGTATTTTGATACGTTTGTGCTGGTTAGTTGTTTGTGCTTGATCTTTGTCATTAATAAACTTTACTGCTCACTGTTGAAGTGAATAAACTGTATTTGAAACTGAGCAACCATCCAAGATTGTTGAGCAATCGTCCTAATGTGTTTGTATATGTGATATGTAGTATGTCTTTCTTGTGCAAAACTTTGGCTAACTGGTATACTTTTTGCGTGATGAGTTTTGTTAGACCTTGCACATGAGAGTTCCAGGTCAGATGTTGATCAATAGTAAGACCTAGTGTTCTGTGTTCGGTAACGTTTTCTATCTGTGATGTTTCTGTACAGAACCGAAGTGTTGTTTTTGTTGCGTTTTATAGTTTCTGTCTTGTTATGAGCATTGATTTTGTTTTATCAGTATTTATAATCACGCCATTGTTGTTGCTCCATCTAATTAGATTGTTTAACTCGACCTGAAGAGTTGATTCAAGGTTAATACAGTCGTAGTCACTGGTGTAGATTGTGCAATCATTGGCAAAAAAGGTCACAAGAAGAGTGTTTACGATGACACAAGAAGAGTGTTTAAGATGAAATGGAAGATCATTGATATAGATAGCAAAGAGCAATGGGCCTAGAATAGAACCTTGCGGAACATCAGTGTCAACTATAGCAGAATTTGACAGAGAATTGTTGAAGAATACTACCTGTTATCTGTCTGAGAGAAAAAAATGATGCAATTAATTTTATTAGGTCTGGGTGCAGCCTATAAGTTTTTATTTTGGCACCACATAAGTCTGCATTTAAGTTCTGAATACATCATTCTTCCCCGCATCTACTATCAAAGTGTGCTTGGACTATTTCCTCGACAAATCAGAAAGCCCGTCACCTTTAGTCTATTTGTAGGACAGTTCTCATTTCTCTGTTCTTGTTAGAAATTCGTTTCTGATTTCTTGAAACAAAACTGGATCTAGGAGAACTTCAATGGCTGTTTGTGCCAGAGCTTTGGCTTGGTTCTGTGTGGCCGAGTGAGCAGCATTGGAACCTGTGGATGGATGTAAGTTAGAAAGTGTCAACAGAGAGTGAGCAGCCTTGGAACCTGTGGATGGATGTAAGTTAGAAAATGTCAACAGAGAGTGAGCAGCCTTGGAACCTGTGGATGGATGTAAGTTAGAAAGTGTCAACAGAGAGTGAGCAGCCTTGGAACCTGTGGATGGATGTAAGTTAGAAAGTGTCAACAGAGAGTGAGCAGCCTTGGAACCTGTGGATGGATGTAAGTTAGAAAGTGTCAACAGAGAGTGAGCAGAAACAATTCGTTGTCGGGCAAAGGAAAGAAACAAAGGATACAAATTATACAGAAGAAAAAAGAAGAAACATGTAGAAAGAGTACAAAATAAAAGGTAATTGATGGAAATCGCACGAAGATCGCACAAGAAACAAGGAAAATTATAAAAAAGACCAGAAAACGGCCACCCAAATTTATGGGACATATTTAGAAGAGAGGTGGGCTGGGGCACCCAATAGCAACAGGGAAGATCGAAGGTAAAAGAGGCAGAGGTAGACAGAGAGAAAAGATGTTTGATGGTCTGGCATCCTGGCACGAGATATGCTCACTGACAAGCCTGCTGAGATGAACAAGGGATTGAGGGTTGTGGAAGGACATGATATCCTACGCCTGTCGGCAGAGACACAAAATGATGTTTTATAAACAAGATGATGATAAAAATACAATCTGAAAATGATGACAACATAAAGTGGAGAGAGAATTTCTTATTATGTGTTGACTTACATCTTTGAGAGGAATGAGGACTATAACGGATGATATAATGCACCAAACTTTTTTGGGTAAAAAACAATATATATATATATATATAAAGCTGGTATATAAAACTAAACACATGATATACACAGAGCTTTTTCTTGTAGGATCTGAAGTTCAGATTGTGAAGTGTCAAGGCCAAGATATTAAGAGAACACATTCCCTGAGGTATCTAGGGATCACATTTGATCGTTCATTGCCCTCTGCACGTCACGTGGACGATGTAATACAAAAACCCAGGAAAGTATTGGGAGCCGTTAGGTTAATGTTCGCAGCGCGCCTTCCACACCGCGATCTGTTCTTGCTGATGCATGCCCTGGTACTGTCATCATTGGAGTATGGTCTTGGCCTGCTCACCCTGTCCAATGCACAGCTGAATAAACCAGAGCGCGTACAGAACAAGGCAATGAGAGTGGTCTTGGGGTGCACCAGGGATACTCCGGTGGCGGCCTTGAGCTTTCTGCTTGATATGTTAAGTGTGAGGTCTAAACACATGCTCAGGTACAGGCATACATCAGGGTTGCTGGCATGAAGCTTCTACATAAGGAGCTGGGGGTGATAAATGGAAGACGCATCAAATGAGGCAGCAGATCCTGGATGGCTGAGACGGAGAATACAATAAAGTCAATTTGCAATCTACATAAATGAGGTGCCTAATGGTGATGACTGCTTACAGGTACAGGATCGACCTCAGCTAACAAAGGTTATACAGAAGGGCCGTCAGTGTAGAGACGGCACAAGGAGACAGTTGAACTTTGGGTTCAACATCTCATCCAGCATCAATGTGGGTCTTCCGACACGGTAATACATACAGATGTCTCAGTGACTCGGAACAGCAGAAGAGGTTGGGGTTTTGTTGCCTAACGAAAAGAAAGAGTGCGGGCACAAGGTTCGGGAGACTTTGAAGTCAGTACATCAAGCATGCGAATAGAAACTGAGGCTGTGTCGGCCCCAATGGAATGGTTAGTTGCTGATGATGTGGTTAATGGTGTCACTGTGACGGATTCACAGAGTATGCTTTGTAAGTCAGTCATCTGCACGTTCCTTGCGGAACTTTGCCTCCATAACAACTCTCCCGTAGGCCTCTCGGTTCTAAGCAAGATTACGTTTAATGTGTCTTAAATAATTCAGTTTTCTCTCTTTAATCTTCTTTACTAGCCAACCTTCTCCTCTGTTAAGTTCTTGTAGCATAGATATATTTGTTCTTTTTTGTGCCTATGATATTAGAAGAACTCTTCTGTAGCATTTACATTCAAAGGCATTTATGTGTTTCTCGGCTGTTTTGTTAAATGTCCAGGTCTCACAGGCATATGTTGCGATGGGAAAAATGAATCCCCTTAAAAAATGCCCTTATTTTTGTACTTCTGTCTCTTCCCCTTCTTTAGTCGGCTTACTTTTTGAAGAGTGATAGATGTCCTCCTTTTGATTTCCTTTATTGTATCTCCATTATTAATTAGCAGTGATCCAAAATATTCAAAAGTCTCCACCTCTTCCAGTTTTTCCTCATTGATACATATATCAGCTGCCTTGTTTGTTTTGTCACTTGTCATCAATTTAGTTTTCTTTGCATTAAGATAGAGGTTCTGCTCTTCGCTGTTCTTACGGACTGACATAATTAGTTTTTCCATTCATTTTTGTGTTGTGGACAGTAACACTGTGTCATCAGCATATCTAATCTCTGGTTTTTCATAACCTCCAATTGTTATGGCATCGTAATATTCTTTGTCTACATCTCTAACATTCTTCATTATATTTTCAGTATACAAGTTAAATAAGTAAGGCGACAATATGCACCATTGACGGACTCCTTGTGGCAGACATACTTGCTGCACAAGCTAAAATAAATGGCAGACTAAGAATGGACGGGGGGGGGGGGGACATTGCTAAGACTGTATTGGACAGATTGGGGAAAAAATAAAGCAGGAATGGAAGAACAATGTAGACGTGAAGAGATTGCTGGAGCTAGGACAAGTTAAAGGTGCTGGCAGGAAATCTGAACTGTGTGGCAGAAAACACATCGTAAACAACCAACATTTGGCAGGAACTGTTAGCAGACATTCTCTTGCTTGGATGCTGCGACATGCGACGGGGGCATATATGGGGTTGTCCTGAAAGCAGTGAAGCCGGAGTTTGAATTTTGAACTTTGAACTGCTGATGCTGTTTCTAATTTTATTTTAAATAGTCAGAACTTTTTGTGTTAGACCAGTGGTTCCCAACTTTCTTCCGCTTGTGTATCCCTTAGTGGCCTATTTCCATACATTCTACTTCTTCATATTAGCATAAGTGTTTGTTACTATTATAGTTGCCAATATATATATATTTTCTTCCCTTACCCCAACTTCTTCTCTCGTACCCCTAAACGTCCTGGGGCCCATCTCCAGGTTGGGAAACACTGTACTAGACGATGATGCATTATCAGAGAAAGCGAACAAATCTGCTCAAGACCCTCTCACATCTCTTTGCTCTGCTTCTACAGAAAGATGTTATGCCTCTTCTGCTTGGCAGACTGAGTGAGGCCCCACTTAGTGTCACAAGCAGTGGCTTCTTTCGAAAGACCACCGCCTTAAAGCCACTTTCAAGCAAAGCCACATTCAAGCAAAGCCATTTTCAAGCAAAACACTTTCAAGCAAAGCCACTTTCAAGCAAGCCAAATTCAAGCAAGGTTACTTTAAAGCAAGCGGCCTTCAAGCAAAACTCTTTCAAGCAAACCCATTTTCAAGCAAGCTACCTTCAAGAAAAACACTCTCAAGCAAAGCCATCTTCAAGCAAAACACTTTCAAGAAAAACACTTTCAAACAAAGCCACATTCAAGCAAAGCCATTTTCAAACAATACGTTTTCAAGCAAAACAGTTTCAAGCAAGTCAGATTCAAGCAAGCCAAATTCAAGGAAGGCTACTTTCAAACAAGCGACCTTCAAGCAAAGCCACTTTCAAGCAAGTGACCTTCAACCAAAACACTTTCAAGCAAAGATATCTTCAAGCAAAACACTTTCAAGCAAGCGACCTTCAAGCAAAGCCATCTTCAAGCATGAACACCGCGTCTCAATCATCATAGCATCGGCTGCGAAGAATACCCCTGCAGATTTCATAAAAAAGAAGATAAAGATGACACGGTTTGATGAACAAGATAATAATGCTGATGATAACGGAAATGATAAAGATAATTCTGATCCTCTCTCATTTCCTCACAATTTTGCTATCACCACATCAACCACTGGGCATTCAAGTAAGAAAGGGAAGAGGCTACAACCTTGTCTGTCATGCCGAAGGTCGGCGGTTTCAATCCAGGCTGGAGGTGCCGGAGTCAGTATAAAAATGGATGCCTGGGTTCTTCTGGGGCAAGAAGAGGGCAAGGCGGCCAGGCAAGGCGTGCCTGTCACGTGTGTCGTCATGTGCGCCAACAAGTGAAGGAAGGTGAGTATATACGCTAACATCTTAATCCCTGGACGTCTTTGTGGCAAGATTATGTTGAGTAAGTATATACGCTAACTTCTTAATCGATAGGTGTCTTTATGGCAAGATTGTGTTGAGTAAGTATATACACTAACATCTTAATCCCTGGACGTCTTTATGGCAAGATTGTGTTGAGTAAGTATATACGCTAACATCTTAATCCCTGGACGTCTTTATGGCAAGATTGTGTTGAGTAAGTATATACACTAACATCTTAATCGATAGGTGTCTTTATGGCAAGATTGTGTTGAGTAAGTATATACACTAACATCTTAATCGATAGGTGTCTTTATGGCAAGATTGTGTTGAGTAAGTATATACACTAACATCTTAATCGATAGGTGTCTTTATTGGAAGATTGTGTTGAGTAAGTATATACACTAACATCTTAATCGATAAGTGTCTTTATGGCAAGATTGTGTTGAGTAAATATATACACTAACATCTTAATCGATAGGTGTCTTTATGGCAAGATTGTGCTGCCTTCTACCTTGTAAGATAACAAGAACTGATCTGCTTCACTTACCGGCGGTGGGAGTGAACTCTCTGGTGTGCGTCAGCACTTCTCCGATCCTGTAGAAGGGATGAATAACTGGCAGCACGTGACTGACATTTCCCATGTCTGTAGAAGCCGCAGTTAAGGCGTCTTCATGTTTTGTGTCTCTGTCTGGCTCCAGAAGGTTAATATACTTGTGGTAGATGTCTGCCAGTGTTTTGTTAGTGACCAGGTCCACATAGAACTTGGGGTTCCACTCTGTATCAACCTGTCATGTACGGATGTAATGTGTGAATAAATTATACTACAGGCTTACAGGATATGGTGTAAGGCTGCTGTGCCACTCTTCTCTGGCTGAAGAAATCAGCATTCAATACAGGAATATGAAAGGCAGCTACAAATTTGATAAATAAGGACAAGAGCAGAATGTTAACACTGAAGACAAACATTCTGAGATGTTAGGCTTCTGTGCCTAGCATTCTCTTGTGCGATTACAAAACAGCAGGCAACATATTCCAGGCACGGGGCACAAAGAAAACTTAATAACCTCCATCTTCGACGCCCTTCACAGAATAATGAAAATTAAGTGACAAGATAAAGGAACCATGCCTGAGCTTTCTGTATCATGCTATGCTTCCATCCATGACGAAAATACTCTCTCTCTCTCTCTCTCACTCTCTGGCTGTTTCTCTTGCGAGCAGTAAAGCTTATTAGTGACAAAGATCAAGCACAAACAACTAATCATCACAAACGTATCAAAATACTGCCTCTTAAGAACAGGTTCCTCTTCAACAAAGCCAAGTTAGTACATCAAATTCTTTCACGGCATGCCCCGCCTTATCTATGGAACATGTTTAAATTTAGCCCAAAGTGCAGCCAACGTTTGAACAACATATGTCTTCCACAACCTAGACTTGATCTTTACAAGAAAAGCTTTAGTTATTCTGCTGCTCATCTTTGGAATACTCTCTCATCCTGTATAAAAAATATAAATTATACTCCTTCCTACAACTACAAACTTTCCCTATATCTATTTGATGTCGACTACATGCCTCCATGAATTATAAAACTTAAAAGTTATCTTAAACTGCTCTTACAGACACCGAATACAGTTAATTGTTTTCTGAATAGCCAAGAAAATTTTGTTTAGTAGATAGTCTTTTATAATGCATGTAGTTACTTCTGTACTGAGTGAATGTTTAAGAGCGAAACGTAAATGTTATATTTTATTTTATGTCTCTCAGCTTCAATGTTAGTTACGTTTGTTATATGAACAGCATATTTGTAGAATGTCTGGAATAGAGTGAAAGATGTATGATAAAGGGCAGAATGTCAGACGGGCCTGCGTGCCCAATTCTTAACCCTTTTGAAATAAAGATCAATCAATCAATCAATCAATCAATCTCTTGCTCTCTCTGGCTTTCTCTCTTGCTCTCTTTCTGTCTTCCTCTCTTGCTCTCTCTACGGCTTTATCCTGCTCTCTCTTGCTCTCTCTCTCGCTCTCTCTGGCGCCCTCTTGCTCTCTCTTGGGTCTCTCTCACCCTCTCTCTTGCTTTCTCTCGCTCTCTCTCAGGTTCTCTCTTGCCCTCTCTCTCACTCTCTCTAGGTCTCTTTTGCTCTCTCTCTTGCTCTTCCTTGCTCTCTTGCTCTCTCGCTCTTTCTTGCTTTCTCGCTCTCTCTGGCTCTCTCTCTTGCACTCTCTCTCGGTCTCTCTCTTGCACTCTCTCTCTGGCTCTCTCTTGCTCTCTCTGGCTCTCTCGCTCTCTCTCTTGCACTCTCTCTGTGGCTCTTTTCCTCTCTGGCTCTCTGAATCTTCAGACGCTTAAGGCGCACGAGGCTCCCACAAGCGCATGTTCTTCGGCTTTTTTGTCCACTGCTGACCAGATAATTAACACCACCGCTTCTCAGTGTCTTATTTTGCCTAACCTTGTTCCATCATCCCTGAGGTGTCTATCAGTCCTGAGGTGTCTGTCAGTCCTGAGGTGTCTGTCAGTCCTGAGGTGGTCTTCACTCCTGACATGTCTATCACCCCTGAGATGTTCATGATTATTGAAGGGTCCCTCACCCATGAGGTGGTCATCACCCTGGGGTGTCCATTACTATTGAAGTATTTATCACCCCTGAGGTGGTCATCATCCCTGAGGTGGTCATCATTTCTGAGGTGGTCATCATTCCTGAGGTGGTCATCAAACCTGAGGTGGTCATCAAACCTGAGGTGGTCATCATTTCTGAGGTGGTCATCATTCCTGAGGTGGTCATCAAACCTGAGGTGGTCATCAAACCTGAGGTGGTCATCATCCCTGAGGTGGTCATCATCCCTCAGGTGATCATCATTCCTGATGCGGTAATCTTTCCTGAGGTGGTCATCATTCTTGAAGTGATCATCATTCCTGAGGTGGTCATCATTCCTGAGGTGGTCATCATTCCTGAGGTGGTCATTATCCCTGAGGTGGTCATCATTCCTGAGGTGGTCATCATTCCTGAGGTGGTCATTATCCCTATGGTGGTCATCATTTATGAGGTGATTATCATTCCTGAGGTGGTCATAATTCCTGAAGTTTCCACCTCAGTGCTTTTGTTTTGTCAACGAATCACCATTTATCTGCAGCACACATCCCAACCATCTCCAGCGTCTTTCCTAAATTACCAGTAACATTACTAAGCAACAGAAGACCTGAGATGTTTAGGGCATAAAGCAAGAATGAGTGTCAGGGATGTGCCCTAGCAACATTTTATATGAAAACTCATAGAAAGGAGGCGTATAAGAAGATTCATCTACTTTCACGTCTACTGGACCAGAAGCAACGAACTTAACTCCGTAGACGAAAAGGGATAGCGTATTGTTTAGCTCTAGTCCTCTGTTACATTGCTTGGTCTCATAACTAAAAGGATTTTAAGAAGAAAAGTGCTATTTATGTGCTTATTTGTTGTTACTTTATTTTCTTAGTCCTTGACAAAGGAATATGGCTGAAATATTGGCTTGCCTCTGTTTTACGCTTCCATGCGCTCATCTCCTGGCTTGTTTTGCTAGTTCTTCTCAGATTTTCTCCTTTCTATCTTTTCTTGTTGTTGTTGTTGTTGTCATTGTTGCTACTGTTGTTGTTACTGATGTTGTTATTGTAAGCTTACGATACACTTCAGACTATCTATAAGTTTACTGTACGCTTCCGACTACCTGTAAACGTACGGTACACTTCCGACTATCTGGAAACTTACAGTACACTTCCAAATATCTGTAAACTTACGGTACTTTTGACTATCTGCAAACTTACTGTACACTTCCAACAATCTGTAAACTTACAGTACACTTCTGACTATCTGTCCCCGTGGATAACTCCCGATATATTGCAACTCACGAGGAAACGGGATGAAGCTCACAAAAGCAGAAATTTCAGTAGCTATCGTTCACTTAGGAATAAGGTGCAGTATTTAATTAGGCAGGAAAAGAAAAATTACTTCAGAAATTTAGTGAAAGACAAAACTGATAGTAAATCAATCTGGAAAGCGATTAATAATCTTGTAAATAAAAGAAAGCAAACTGACCCACAAACACTTAATGGTGAACATACTTGCACTAACTTCAGTGAACATTTTAGGGAAGAAATTAGTATTCTAAAATCTTCATTACCGACCCCTAATTGCGACCTGAGCGTGTTGAAAACTTTCAGCGACAGTAAATGTGTAAAGCTAAAACAAATTAATATTCCTTTCCTCACAGTCGGTGAGGTTTATAACTACATCCGGTCCTTAAAGAACGCTAACTCAGCAGGATGTGATGACATTAGTAACAAGATACTACGCTACGCTGCACCAGTTATCACAGACACACTAACATACTTATACAACTTGTGTATTGACAAAAAATATTTCCCTGACGCTTTTAAACTCGCCAAAGTTTTTCCTCTTTTTAAATCTGGACAGACTAGTGACCTCTCAAACTATAGACCCATATCCATTCTGTCATCACTATCAAAACCTCTTGAAAAACATATACAAAAGTTAACTCTGCTCCACATGCAAGAAAACAATCTACTAATAGACAGTCAGTCAGGTTTTAGACCAAATTACTCCTGCCACACAGCATTAACTAAAATGACAGAAAGCTGGCTGTCTAATATAAATGATGACAAATTGTGTGGTGCTGTCTTTGTTGATTTTAAGAAAGCCTTCGATATGATTGATCATGAAATTCTTGCAAAAAAGCTGGAAGGCTATAGATTACACCCTGACCTAACAAAATGTATTACATCTTTTCTCTCAGGTAGAAAACAAGTAGTTTGCTTTAGAAACAAAATATCTGGCTCGTCTGTGGTTGATACTGGTATTCCTCAAGGCTCCATTCTTGGTCTTCTTCTCTTTGCTATCTATATTAACGACCTACCACTACATTTAAAGCACTCTTCATGTGATCTTTTCGCTGACGACTGTACTGTTTACAATAGTGAATATGACATCAATAAACTACAGACAACGCTCCAAAATGATATAACAGTTTGATTAAATGGAGTAATAAAAATGGTATGTTAATAAACACCAACAAAACAAAATGCGTGCCCAATTCTTTACCCTTGAAAAATAAAGATTATTATTATTATTAGCAGTAGTACGCTTCTGACTATCTGTAAACTTATAGTAAACTTCTGACTATCTGTAAACTTATAGTACACTTCTGACTGTCTGTAAACTTATAGTACACTTACGACTATCTGCAATCTTATAGCACACTTCTGACTATATGTAAAATTATAGTACACTTCTGACTATCTGTAAAC
>CM019707.1:37578733-37611233 GCA_009760885.1 Achatina immaculata | reverse complement strand
TACACTCATCTACACTATACTTATAAACTACACCCATCTACACTATACTCATATACTACACTCATCTACACTATACTCTTATACTACACTCATCTACACTATACTCTTATACTACATTCATCTACACTATACTCATATACTACACTCATCTACACTATACTCATATACTACACTCATCTACACTATACTCATATACTACACTCATCTACACTATACTCATATACTACACTCATCTACACTATACTCATATACTACACTCATCTACACTATACTCATATACTACACTCATCTACACTTTACTCATATACTACACTCATCTACACTATACTCATATACTACACTCATCTACACTATACTCATATACTACACTCATCTACACTTTACTCATATACTACACTCATCTACACTATACTCATATACTACACTCATCTACACTTTACTCATATACTACACTCATCTACACTATACTCATATACTACACTCATCTACACTTTACTCATATACTAAACTCATCTACACTATACTCATATACTACACTCATCTACACTATACTCATATACTACACTCATCTACACTATACTCATATACTACACTCATCTACACTATACTCATATACTACACTCATCTACACTATACTCATATACTACACTCATCTACACTATACTCATATACTACACTCATCTACACTATACTCATATACTACACTCATCTACACTATACTCATATACTACACTCATCTACACTTTACTCTTATACTACACTCATCTACACTATACTCATATACTACACTCATCTTCATATAACCCTTCCCATGCCTAGCCCTCTAATGGAGTAGACAAAACCCACAATATCAATCTGATCTTGCTTCAAGGGCGCATAACTTCTGTAAGAACTGTACAAATTAAATGAAGCAAAAACACGGTTGTCTCCACTTATAAATCACGTAAACAGACAGCCATGTTTGTCGGTTACCATGGACACGTGAGGTTGGCTTCAACTGTTGCCTCATGGAAGAGATGTTGCTGTAGGCCTGGACTGCGGCGTCAAGGGCATTAACTCCTTCCCAGGGATAGGCCGAGGCGTGAGCTCCCTTGCCGTGGTAGGTCACGTTCACGCTGGGAAGATACAAATTAAATGTCCTTTAAGGGCCAAAGTTTTCAAATTTCACAGAGAGCCAAGATGATCGTGTTGGAAGGATGGTTATGATTATCTGGGACAGGACACTAGAGTTAAACCAGAAGATGTTTATCTGGGACAGGACACTAGAGTTAAACCAGAAGATGGTTATCTGGGACAGGACACTAGAGTTAAACCAGAAGATGGTTATCTGGGATAGGACACTAGAGTTAAACCAGAAGATGGTTATCTGGGACAGTACACTAGTGCTAAACCAGAAGCTGTCTCTCCTAGTCTGTGGAGTCGAGTTCCTTAATTTTGCCACAAGGAAAAGGACTCCATGTAGACGCCAAAGTAGTTGAGTCTCATGGGAATCATATCAAACTATAACCCTCTCACCATCTGATTTTGTAGGCCTGCTACATTTTCGCCTGTTTATATCATCTCGGTCTAAAGGATATCTGCACAGTTTTAGGAATATCATAAGCAACAGTAAAAACAACAACGAAATTAAGAAATAAAAACAATAACAACTGAATCTAAAACAACATCTATAAGAACAGCGTAGACAATAATAGCAAAAGCAATAATAACTATGATAACAGCAGAAGCAATAATAACAGCAATGATAATAGCAGAAGCAATAATAATAACAAAGATAACGGTAGAAGCAATAATAAAAAATGATAACATCACCAGCAATAACTACAGTAAAAACAATAGCAAAACCGAAACCATAAATACGGCAAGAAAAAATAACAGCAATAAGGAAACAATAATAACATCAGCAATAACATTAGCAACAAGGTCATCAACAGCAACGAGAAAACTACAGTAATAATAAAAACAATAACAATAGCAAAAACAAAAATAACAACAGCAGGAAGAATATCAACAACTACATTACTAACTGTAACACCTTCAGTAACAACAAGAATAACAAGAATAACATCATCAAGAACACCAACAATGATAACAACAACATCAATGCAGGAAAGCAGAGAAACAAGAATAAGATAGATAAAAGGGATGGCGACTGCAGTAAAACTGGTTAAAATAAAAAAGGTAGATAGAGGTGTATGGTGCAGTTTTACACATTGAGGGAGTGAGTGCGTAAAGTGAGAAAAAACGAATAGAAAGTATTAGAATATATAAATGAAAAACATACAACATCCGATATTTCGGCGTGAGCCTTTTTCGAGGATTACATGCACAAACGAGAACAAAAACAAGAAAAACCGAAGAACTTATCTTAATGTGGCCTCCTCCCGAGGTAAACAGCAGAGAAGTGTGCGTCTTAGAAGGACCAAGCGACCACAACAAAGGATACCCGATAGAGGAGTGATATCGTGATCAAGAGTGCAGACAAGGGCGACCAGATTAGTGGTGTAACCATGAGTACCGAGATGGGCCCCAGCTACGCGTGTCTGTTCATGGGTCACTTCGAACACAAGGTCCTGAGAGCCTTTAGAGGCCCTTTTCCCGCCTTCTATAGACGCTACATAGATGACGGCATTGAGGTCACATTAATGCCAGAGGAAGATCTGAACAACTTTATCAGTTTTGTTAAGGAGTACAATCCTGTCATTTCTTTCACCTCCCATGTCTCTGCTACTTCCGCTAACTTTCTCGACATTGCCGTTACTATCGGCCCTTCCGGGCTTACTACTTCTATCCACTATAAACCTACAGACTCTCACAGCTACCTCTTGTACTCTTCCTCCCTTCCCAGATCGTGTAAGGACTCTATTCCTTTTCCCTAGCTTCTTAGGTTGCGACGTTTGTGTAAGGAGGATTTAGATTTCCAGGATCAAAGCCATAAAATGCTAGATTTCTTCCGTCAACGCGGCTATCCAGACCACGTTCTCTCGTCATCTTGGAACCGCATTAGCCATATATCGCTGCAACAAGCCCTCACCCCTAAACCGCACTGTAGCTCGGACAGA
The DNA here is from genome assembly GCA_009760885.1 of Achatina immaculata. NCBI lineage: Eukaryota > Metazoa > Mollusca > Gastropoda > Stylommatophora > Achatinidae > Lissachatina > Lissachatina immaculata. The sequence continues at coordinate 37,608,171 of CM019707.1, read as the reverse complement.
GTTAAACTGGCACTCACGTACCACCCTCATAGCTTGGCAGTTAAAAACATACTGTTTCGCCATCTCCATCTCCTCCAGACCGAGCCTGATACACATGAACTTTTTGCAGAACCCCCACTGGTAACCTACAGACAGGACAAGAACCTCAGGGACCTTTAATTCGTAGTCATCTTAAGACAGATGACACTTTTTATGGTACCAGACGTTGCGGACCCCGTAGATGCAACACTTGTCCGCTTGTTGTCAAGGCTAGCCAGATCTCCTTCCCTAAGTCCACGTTATCAGTTCAGGAGCGTTTCACTTGTACTTCACGCAATGTTATTTATCCTATTATGTGGAAATGTTGCGGTTTGAAGTACATAGGTGAGACTGGCTTACGCTTAGGAGATCGATTTCGCCAGCATCTCAATGATATTTCTAAGAGGGCCTGGACACCTGTGGCTAAACATTTTTGCCTTGGCAACCACAGGGGAAAACAGGACATTTCTGTTAGTGCGATCCGCTCTTGTTCTGCTGATGTACGATCTCGGAGGGTCCTAGAACAGTGCCTTATTTTCCAGACTGGCTGTCTCCACCCAGCTGGAATTAACAATGTCTTCAGCTTTCTGTAACTTATTTAGTTTTCTATTTCCTTTTTTTTTACTCTACTTTCTTTCTCCTAGATACACCTCCCTACCGTCACCCTCTTTTCTTCTCTGGCATCATATTGGTGGTTATAGTGTCTTGTCCTATTCACCAGTTCCACATTTTCTCCCTGCAGGTATTCATATTCTTCTTTCATCATCTCTACGCTTCACCTCCCTCCTCCCCGACACCTTCATCTCTAGCGGCTATCATGTTTCTATGGCCTTTCCCCCCACACCTTTCTACCACTTGTTCTCCTCCTCTCTCTCCACCTCTTCTTTACGATTGGCTTTATCGGGTATCCTTTGTTGTGGTACGCCTGGTCCTTCTAAGACGCACACTTCTCTGCTGTTTACCTCGGGAGGAGGCCACATTAAGATAAGTTCTTCGGTTTTTTTTTTTTTTTGGTCTCGTTTGTGCATGTAATCCTCGAAAAAGGCTCACGCCGAAATATCGGATGTTGTATGTTTTTCATTTATTCATTCTCATACTTTCTATTCGTTTTTTCTCACTTTACTCACTCCTTCCCTCACTTTGTAAAACTGCACCATACACCTCTGTCTACTTTTTTTTAAAGAAATAAGATACTCCGCTTTTCTTCTTGGACAAAGAAGATAAATTCTGGGACAATGAAAGCAAACTCTTTAACAAAGAAGATAAACTCTTGGACAAAGAAGACAAACTATGGGACAAAGAAGACACAATATGTGACAAAGAAGACATGCTCTGGGGTAAAAAAGACAAAACCTGGGACAAAGAAGACAAAATCTGAGATAAAGAAGACAAAATCTGAGACAAAGAAGATAAACTCTGAGGTAAAGAAGATAAAGTCTGAGACAAGAAAGACAAACTCTGGGACAAAGAAGACAAATTCTAGGATAAAGAAGACCAACTTTGGAGCAAAAGAAAAACACAATCTGAGGTAAAGAAGACAACCACTGGGACAAAGAAGATATACTCTGAGACAAAGAAAACAAACTCTTTGGCAAAGAAGACAAACTCTCAGTCAAAGAAGACAAAGTCCAAACTAGAGACACATGGCGAATGGATCTTTCAGTTACAAAATGCGTGAAAAGATCAAATGAGAAGTAAGGTAGGAAGAGTAAATCCACTGACAAAAAGAGAATTTATTTTTCTAGCGATGATTGATGATGATGATGATGATGATGATGATGATGATGATGATGATGATGACTCACAAGCTTGCAGCCAGGGTGGTCACTAAACTACAGTTAACATTGGCCGGGTGGCACATCAAAGCGAAATCGATGTCATCAAAAGCACCCGCGTTGATGAGGTCAATTTTCCCGCCTCCGCCTTCCTCACCTGGGGTACCCAGAACAGTCACCTGGTGGTCAGTGATACACGAGATAGTCAGTGATGCATGTCAGTGATATATGTCAGTGATACACGAGATAGTCTGTGATGCATGTCAGTGATACATGTCAGTAATACATTGATAATCCGAGATGTATATGATAATTAGATTATAAATGCAGTGATGCGTGCAGCTGTCCTCGCTGACTTTGTTTTTCTTATGGAAGTACCAGGTACCCTTTTTTTCTAGTCTAGGTGGACCCCGGTGCCCATCGGTCTGCAACCGCCCCCCTCCCCCACCCTTTTCCCATTTCGAAATCGAATCGGGGACTTTCTAATTGGCAAGCGAATGCACTAATCACTGCACCACTACAGACATCTTCCTGAAATTACACTTCAAAGTAGCATTTTGCAATAAAAGACGCATCCAAATTTGTCGTGCATTTCAGTAGACACTTATAGTTAACAATAAGTCATTTGCGGAACTTTGCCTCCCTGACTGCTCTCTTGTAGGCCTCTCAGTTGTAAGCAAGATGCCCTACTGCTGATGAGTCCATTTGCAGATCATCAAAGATGTCTTGCAGCCATCTTCGCCTTGTAAAATAGAATTATACTGCGGTCTGAGTAAAGACGTGCCAACACGACACCAATTAAACTAGTATTCTATTTCTTTATTGGTAGTTCTGTCTGCTATATTAATTGAATGAATTAATCTCTCAGAATACAGTTGAACAGTTACGACAGACAATTACAACAATATGAGAACCGCTGACACTCAAAATTAGTGAGATTAAAGAACCCACATATTTATTATGAAAAGAATGGGTGGTGATCAGTGGAGATGTAGAAAATATTGAAGGTAACAAATGAACAGTCCATTCCTCTCCTTAACGAGATCTGGTTCACCATATAAGAAAGACAGAGGGCAACCCTTGCTCTCACATAAGATGACAGTCATAGATCAAGAATAAAAAACAACCAAATTACAGGCTCTATGAAAAAGTCCTCCACGGATCCACAATGAAACATCACATCACTAAGTAACGGACTATTCAAGTCCTGCAATAACTCAAAAGAAGTAAATTTTACATTCTTCAGTTTGCATCAACACTTACCTGGATTCCAGGAAGGAAAAAAACTGAGCTCACATTCACATTATTCTAAATGCTGCTCTCTAACACATTTCACACAGTGATGTTATAAATTCACTCAAAGTCACTAACTGAAACATCTACAAATCCATGTGGCATAATCATCCTAAATCATCTTAATCCTAATCATCCTCATAATGATCCCCTAAGACAAATTTTCAGTTCTACCCAATCCTTCAAAAGTTTCTATCCCGTGCAAGACCAAAAAGCGTGAATCTTACATTCTGTCTGTCTGTTCGAGAATCTTCTGTTTACCAGAAAGTCTACTCCGTGATATATTTCCTGTTTATGACCTTGGTCCAGTTCTAAAAAAAAACAATCCCACTTATTAGTTTAAATGTTGCTAATTACAACAAATTGTAAAAACATGTCATAAATGACCCTGTTTTCAATACAATTTCTCAGTTACTGGACCGTTTAAAAACGACCTTCACTCATCAAAAATGATCTATCGCTGACCTATTCTATGTCAGTATTATAAGGGCGTTAACCATTTGGTCAGCAACCAAAATTAACTTCGATTATATCCCTTATACCGTAAATTAAGTTCAGAATTAAAGAATTCTGTCACACTTGGTCTTCCTATCATGTGCCCTTCCAAGAATGTCTTTTCTGAATTATCGTGATGTTTAATGTATCTAAGTTATTTAAGTTTTCTCTCTTTGATCCTCTTTACTGGCTAGCCTTCTTCAATATTAAGTTCTTGTAGTATGGATGTATTTGTTCTTTTTGTGTCCATGATATTTGATGAACTCTTCTGTAGCAGTTACATTCAAAGGCATTTAAGTGTTTCTCAGCTGTTTTGTTAAGTGTCCAGGTCTCACAGGAATAAGTTGCGATAGGAAAGATGTTATAGTTAGCACCAAAAGAAAAGAAAAACACTGCTAAAAAATGAACACTCAAAAGACACTTCTAATTAGACTAACGGATTACCGTTCCGATTGGTTGTCCATGTCTCTCCATCGTGGCCTTCACGGCCAGAGCAGCGGCCACCCCCAGCTGTGCTATCAGGTTGTGCCCACAAGCGTGCCCTATCTCAGGCAGGGCGTCGTACTCGCAGATAAAAGCCACGTTCAGGGGCCGTAACTCTGCTGGTCCCGTAGATTTGTCCCCTAATATGTTAATAAAACATTGGAAAGTATACACAGACTCCATCTCTTTTGGGACTATATCTATCTATCCAGTGGGGACTATATCTATCTATCCACCTCAGTGGGGACTATATCTATCTATCCACCTCAGTGGGGACTATATCTATCTATCCACCTCCGTGGGGACTATATCTATCTATCCACCTCAGTGGGGACTATATCTATCTATCCACCTCAGTGGGGACTATATCTATCTATCCACCTCAGTGGGGACTATATCTATCTATCCACCTCAGTGGGGACTATATCTATCTATCCACCACAGTGGGGACTATATCTATCTATCCACCTCAGTGGGGACTATATCTATCTATCCACTTCTATGGGGACTATATGTATCTATCCACCTCAGTGGGGACTATATATATATATATATATCCACCTCAGTGGGGACTATATATATATATATATATATATATATCCACCTCAGTGGGGACTATATTTGTCTTGACAGAGACTCTGAGTGCAAAATTCTGAAAGAGTATTGAATACCAACAAAAAATCATCATCGTTATAAGACACATGTAGTGACGACTTGCATAGTCAGCAGAGAAGAGGGATTGAGCGAATGGTTCCAGACTGAAACAGGCGTGAAAGAAGCATGTATCTTATCTCATTTTACAGGCGTGGAAGAAGAATGTATGTTTTCTCCATTGACAGACGCGAAAGAAGGATGCATCTTATCCCCCTTGACAGGCGTGAAAGAAGGATGCATCTTATCTCTTCACTGGCATAATGTAATGATGTATCTTGTCTGCCTTGAAGGGTGTGAAACAAGGATGTATCTTATCTCCCTTGACAGGCGTAAAACAAGGATGTAAGGTATCTCCCTTGACTGGGGTGAAACACTGATACATCTTATCTCCCTTGACGGGCTTGAAACAAGGATGCACCACATCTCCCTTGTTATTTGGAATAGCCATAGATTTCACAAGGAAAAAAATGCTGCACTGGTAACACAGGCGCTGAACGGATACTGGGGTCAACTCTGTTTGAGAAGGTTGATGTTGCAAATGATATCACACTTATTAGTGTAAATATGGGATGATATAACACTTACAATTAGAAATATGGGACGATATAACACTTACTAGTAGAAATATTGGATGATATAACACATACTAGTAGAAATATGGGATGATTTCTTCTTCTTCATTCGTTTCTGCCACCAAAATCGCCCCATGATCCTACTGAAGTTACTCCAGTGGTCCTTGATTAGTTCTGTGGTCTCCCTGTGGTCCCCGAGAGGCCCACAAGAGATCCCCGAGAGGACCACATGAGGTTCAGAGTATCGCAGGGCTTGGGCGTGTATTCTCGGGGGGTCGCAGAAGCAGGATTGCATGATACTGTGGTTTTCATTGCACCAGTTTAATCTAAAGTTGGACTTTCTCACGGGAAAACCTCGGCGTGTTTTGGGATATCCGTATATCCCCGCCAGGTGAGATGTGGGTGCCCATCCAGCCCAGAATTGGACTTTCTCATCGGAAAACCTCAGTGTGATTAGGATACGCATATATCCCCGTCGGGTGAGAGGTGGTTGCCTATCTAGACTGCACTGATCAAGTGTATCCGACTTCATCATTTTGTGGTCTTGGTTGCTACCCTTCCTAGTTGTGACCAGGACAGAGCTTTTGTCTAGGAGGACGAATCCTCGCCACTAGTAGGTTTCATTCCTGGGTTAAGCCTGTTTAGGCATATTATCCCCGTATTGGCGCGTTTAGGATGTGTTCGATCTCTAGAGCGGAGGTACCATGACATGAGTAGTCATCAAGTTTCACCCCTGGGTTAAGCCGGTTTAGGCATATTTCACCAGTATGGGTGTATATCGGACGTGGTCGGCCTCTAAAGCTGAGGTGCCATGGCATGATTAGCTCTCGCCACGAGACTACGGATTAATCTTCACTTTATCTTTTCCCTCACGTTTTCACAGCGGCGCCGCTCGGCAACCCTATTCGCATTTTCTTCATTGGCCGGGAGGTGTTTCACCCCACGCGCGGCAGACGAAGAATCTCGCCGGCAGTGTCGTAGTTTAATCCCTGGGTTAAGCCGGTTCAGGCAATTCGCCCGGTATGGGTGCACATAGGACGTGGTCGACCTCCAGAGCAGAGGTACCGTGATTTGAGCAGTCCTGACCTCGAGACTGCTGATCACTTAATCCTTTCTTTCACCTTTTCCACAGTGGTGCCACGTAGCAACCTCATTCTCACCTTTCTTTACTGGCCGAGAGGAGCAACACTCCAGGCACGGCAGCTGAAGAATCTCGCCAGCAGCAGGTTTTAAATCAGAGTTTCCCTTCTCTCAGATGAGTTACAAAATAAGATTCTCATCTACCTGAATCGTCTGGTTTTCAGGCGCCAGATATTCGCATTCGCCCCTTCTCCTGTCAGTTTGAACAGTTCTGTCACGAGATGGCCAGGAGCTGAACTAGACTGTCAGAGGCTATTTGAGACGCACGCCTTGGAGACATTTAATTGGAGTGGAGAGCGTGTCCTCCACCCCACCTCCGGTTATGACAGTCCTTAGAACATGGGATGATATAACACTTACTAGTAGAAATATGAGATGATATAACATTTACTAGTAGAGCTATGGATACGATACAAGGCTAAAACATGGCGTGCACCCACTGGCTAGTGAAATAGGATTTAAGACCAAACAAGGAAAAGACAAAAATGATGAGGAAGTCAGCCGAGCGAGAAGTGAAGAAGGGGGAGGGATTCAATTTGAAAGGAACAGCAACAGAAGATGTAGAACATTGTGTATATCTCGAAGGTTACATAGATCTGGAAGGAGGCACGAGGTAGGAAGTTGGAACGAGAATAGCAAAGGCAGCGATGGTCTTTAAGACTCTTGAGAAAATACGGAAGTCATAACTCATAAACATAGGAACAGAGCTTAGGATATTCAACTCAGATGTCTTCTTCTTCTTCGTTCGCTTCTATTACCAAGACCGCCCTGTGATCCTACTGAATTTACGCCTGTGATCCTCGATAGGTCCCGCACGAGATCCCCGAGAGAATCACATGAGGTTCAGAGTATCGCACGGCTTGAGGCTCTATTCTTGGTGGGTCTCAGAAACGGGATTGCGTGACACCGTGGTTTTCATTGCACCAGTTTAATCTAGAGTTGGGCTTTCTCACAGGAAAACCTAGACGTGTTTTGGATATCAGTTTATCCCCGCTGGGTGAGAGGTGGTAGCCCATCCAGCCCAGAGTTGAACTTTCTCACCGAAAAATCTCGACGTGTTTTGAGATACCCATGTATCACGGCCGGGTGAGAGGTGGGTGCCCATCCGTTGGACTTTCTCACCGGAAAAACTCAGCGTGATTAGGATACGCATACATTCCCGCCGGGTGAGAGGTGGTTGCCTATCTAGACAACACTGGTCCAGTGTCTCCGACTTCAGCAGTTGGTGGTCGTGGCCTCTACCCTTCCTAGTTGTGACCAGGATGGAGCTTTTGTCTAGGAGGACGAATCCTCGCCACTAGGGACTTCCACCCCTGAGTTGAGCCTGTTTAGGCATTTTATCCCAGTATGTGTGTGTTTAGGACGTGAGCGACCTCTACAGCGGAGGTACTGTGATGTGCGTAGCTATCAAGTTTCACACCTGGATTAAGCAGGTTTAGGCATATTTCACCAGTGTGGTGTATCGGACGTGGATGGCCTCTAGAGCAGAGGTGCCGTGGTATGAGTAGCTCTCGCCGTGATAGTACTGGACATACCGATTAAGCTTCACTTTATTCTTTCCATTACTTTTTCAAAGCGGCGCCACACAGTAACCCTAATTGCTTTTCCGCATTTTCTTCCTTGGCCGGGAGGAGCTTCACTCCACGCGCGGCATCCGAAGAATCTCGCCAACAGTGGATTTTGCCGGTTCATGCATTTATTTCGCCCGATATGAGAGCACTTACGACGTGGCCGACCTCCAGACCGGAGGTGCCGTGATTTGGCTACTGTTTACTTCGTTTAGTCCTTTCTTTCACCTTTTCCACCGTGGTGCCGCGCGGCAACCCCATTTGCCTGTGGGAGGAGCCCCACTCCATGCACGGCAGCTGAAGAATCTCGCCAGCAGAGTTTCTTCACCGAACCTTAGTCGGATATCTGCCGACAGACCGACGGGGGGCAAGTGAAACAGCGTTCTGCTCAGAGCAGATCCCTTTCGACTCAGATGTAATACCCATCCTTACGTATGCAAGAGAAAACTGGGCAACAATCAAAGAAACAAAGAAGAAATTGGGCGCATTTGAAAACAAATTTTCCAGAAAAATTGTCTTAAATACAATGGAACGAATTCAAAACTAAAGCAGAGATAAAAGAAATGAGCACACGACGAACAGTCTCAGCAATGATCTAGAAAAAGAAGATGGATATCTGTGGGGCATGTGATGAGAAGAAGCAATCACGGAATCACAAAGCATGTCATCAAATGGGAAAGGAATGGAAAGGTAAAAAGAGATCAACCTTAAGAGACCCTAAAGAGAACACTGCAAAGAGAGGCTAAGATGAGTGACATCAAATCAGTTGATGAGGCTGAGAAGCTGGCCTAGAATAGAGATTCATGGCCAGGCGCAATGCGAGGCCTTTGTGACTCATAACGGCATGGGAAGCATGTAATACGTTAATAAAATAAAAGTTGTGGTTCGACCACAGATACGCTGATAATAGATTTAGATTCAAAGTCACAACCTCTATCCCCATCACTTACAATGTGTAGGAAGTTACAACAAATATCAGATCTGTAAACATTTTGTGGGAGATTATAACAAATATCAGATCTGTAAACATTTTGTGGGAGATTATAACAAATATCAGATCTGTAAACATTTTGTGGGAGATTATAACAAATATCAGATCTGTAAACATTATGTGGGAGATTATAACAAATATCAGATCTGTAAACATTTTGTGGGAGATTATAACAAATATCAGATCTGTAAACATTTTGTGGGAGATTATAACAAATATCAGATCTGTAAACATTTTGTGGGAGATTATAACAAATATCAGATCTGTAAACATTTTGTGGGAGATTATAACAAATATTAGATCTGTAAACATTTTGTGGGAGATTATAACAAATATTAGATCTGTAAACATTTTGTGGAAGATTATAACACAGATTAGATTCGTAAACATTTTGAGGGAGATTACAACAAATATTAGATCTGTAAATATTTTGTGGGAGATTATAACACATATTAGATCTGTAAACATTTTGTGGGAGATTGTAACAAATATTAGATCTGTAAACATTTTGTGGGAGATTATAACAAATATTAGATCTGTAAACATTTTGTGGGAGATTATAACAAATATTAGATCTGTAAACATTTTGTGGGAAATTATAACAAATATTAGATCTGTAAACATTTTGTGGGAGATTATAACAAATATTAGATCCATAAACAGCTTTCTTGTTAAGAGAAAGACTCTGTGACAGAACTGAGAGTAAGAATCACTTTAACAACAGATACGTTGTGCTTTATGTGCGAAGATGTATCAGTGACATACAGTCATATGTTAATATACCTTGTATACATTAAATGTCATCAGTGACGTACAATTATATGTTAAGATATACATTAAATATCTAACATATATACAATGATTACTACAGCCACAAACCTGATATAGATGATTACTTCAAATATCTGACATATAAATACAATGATTACAATAGCCAGACATCTAACGTACAGACACTGATTACAACAGCCAAACATCTAACACGCAAACACAAAAATTACAACAGCAAAACATTTAACATACAAACACAAAGATTTACAACAGCCAAACATCTAACATACAAACACAATGATTACAACAGCCAAACATCTAACATTCAAGCACAATGATTACTACAAACATGTGACATATAAATGCAATGATTAAAACAGACAAACATCAAACATGCAACATAATGTTTACAACAGCCACACATCTAACATATAAACACAATGATTACAACAGCCACACATCTAACATATAAACACACTGATTACAACAGCTAAACATCTAACATACAAACACAATGATTACAACAGCCAAATATCTAACATGCAAACACAATGATTACAACACTCCTAGAACTTATTCATACAAACCTGACCTGCCAAACTCCAGGATGCTCTGAAGGCGGTGCTCAAACTTTTGTAGTGTGGCTCCACGTGGAACCCATGCTCTTCTAGAAATCTGGTCAGAGTTTCGTGTGCGATCTTCTCCTGGAACAACAGTTCTGGCTGCCTCCAGATTGTCTGACTTAACTTCAGCAAAGACTCGGACTCCAGGTCCACAGTCTCACAGGCTGTCTGGAAAAGCTGCTCCATTCTTGATTCACACGATGAGAAACTTTTATCTATTTAGAAATACATATTTATTTATAAGTCCATGAAAATTTTCAAAAATTCGCAACAAATAAAATACGTAATGGATCATGACTATACTTACGCCATGAGAGAGAGAGAGAGAGAGAGGTAAGAGAGAGAGAGAGAGAGAGAGAGAGAGAGAGAGAGAGAAATAAAGAAACTTCTAGTTTTTAAAAATAAAGCCCGCGAGCAGAGCTCACATGGTTTGCCGCTAGGAGGCCGCAGTAGCAAATATGGCGTTCAGTAAATATGAGCAGTCATTTTGTATTGTGGAATACGCAAGAACCTCCTCCGTTGTGACTGTGCAGCGACGATTTCGAGCGGAATTCCAGAAGGCAGAGCTTGTTTTCAACAGTGTCAAGAAGTGGTGTGCTATATTCCTGTTGTATCTAACTTAATTTTCCTGTCGATTTATTCAGAGTCCTAAGTAGGCTAATTGTAAAGGACCTGTCTCCAGAGACGCAATGTATGAGGCACTGGAACTAATTAAGTTTCCAGCTGGGTGTTACAGACCTGGTAAGATATGAGCGGTTCTCAACGTGTGGATCAGTCGGTACTGTAAGAGAAAATATGTAAGTAGGTCTGTGGGTGACAAAATAAACTTTAGATTATCTTAATAAGCAGGTGTTTCGTACGAAAAATTTGAAAGACAATGTTTCTATTCACGACGAAGATATTAGTCACCATTACATACTGGAAGTAGCATAGAAATCATCCGTACCTACATGTCAGGTTTAATGTTACAAAGTTTTGGAAGACAGACATAAAAGGTCGGAAAATAAGTGAATACGACGATCATCATCATCATCATCATGGTCATCATTATCGTTATCGTTATCATTATCATCGTCGACGTCTTCATCGCCTTTGTCGTCGTCGTCGTCATCATCATCATCATCATCATCATCATCATCATCATCATCATCATAATCATCATAATCATTATCATCATCATAATCATCATCATCATCATCGAGACAAAGACGGAGACATGATGTGGAAGAAGATTTAAGTGAACTAAGAATAAACAATTCGGGAGAGAAAGCCAAGAACTGAGAGAAGAATGGAGACACGATGTGCCTGTTGTGATGACACTTAGAGGCTTCAAAAGCTGGAACGAGAGAGAGAGAGAGGGAGAGAGAGAGAGAGAGAGAGAGAAACTAGAGGAACAAGCAAAGGAAAGATACACGCTAAATAGAACAAAATATCATAATATTGATGTGCAATATAGATCATCTTTCGTAAAAACACCCTGTTAGTACCACTATTGTAACTACTATACTACAGAATCTATAATTAAAACTACATCTATAACTACTACCACTACTACAACTACTACTACTACTACTACTACCACTACTACTACTACAGCTACAATTACATCTATATCGAATACTACTACTATTACTACTACTACTCCTACTACTACTACTACTACTACTACTACTACACCTATAGCTAATACAACATCTATATTAACTGCTACAACATCTATTAATGCAATTGTTATTACTATATATATCATTACTACTGCTACTACCACATCTATATCTACTGTTACTTCTATACTAATATTACTACTGCTACCACATCTACTTCTACTACTATTACATCTATAATTACTACTACTACTGCTACTAATACAACACTATAGCTACTACTATTACTACAACTATTACTACTACTACTAAACTATTACTACTACGTCTACTACTACTACAGCTACAATTACATCTATATCGAATACTACTACTATTAATACTACTACTACTACTACTACTACTACTACTACTGGTGCTGCTGCTTCTATTGTTGCTGCTTCTACTGCTCCTGATGCTACTATCGCTGCTAATACTACTGCTGTTACTAACAACAAAATGGTTACTACTTCAAAAACTACAAATACTACAATAAATACTACTATTACCATCCCTACTAATGCTGGTAACATCTTAATTACTGCATCTATTACTCAGCTGTTGCTACTAACTACGGCATTTAATATTAATACGTCTACTTCAATTACACCTACTGCTACTACTACCACCACCACTACTACTACTACTACTACTACTACTACTACTACTATTACTATTACTACTACTTATTAACATCTACAGTTAGTCTTACTAATATTGATAACATTATTACTACTACTATAAACCAACAGGCTACTGCTGGTGCTGCTACTTCTAATATTAATATTACTCCTACTGCTACTATTATTTCTACTGCTACTATTACTCATACTGCTACTACTACTTCTACTGCTATTATTACTCCTACTGCTACTATTACTACTACCGGTACTATTGTTATCACCGCTACTATTACTCCTACTGCTACTATTAATCCTACTGATACTATTACTTCTATTGCTACTATTACTTCTAATGGTATTATTACATCTACTGCTACTATTATTCCTACTGCGTCTATTACGTCTACTGCTGCTATTATTCCTACTGCTACTATTACTTCTACTGCTGCTGTTATTCCTACTGCTACTATTACTTCTACTGCTGCTGTTATTCCTACTGCTACTATTACTTCTACTGCTGCTACTATTCCTACTGCTACTATTACTTCTACTGCTGCTATTATTCCTAATGCTACTATTACTCCTGCTGCTGCTACTATTCCTAATGCTACTATTACTTCTACTGCTGCTATTACTATACGGTATAGACGTGAAGAACCGTTTCGAAATCCTGATGGCTGTACAGGAGGGGATGACACCAGATGAATTGGCAACGCAGACCAAAGATATCTTAATAACAACAGCTAAAGACATGGTTGCAGTAAAGAAAACACAAAAGAATGGATGGATTACAGCAGCCACACTAGAACTAATAAAACAACATAGAGAAATGAAGACGCAGTGGAAAGTGACAAACAACAACAAAGAGGAATATAAATCTTTAACAAAAGAAGTACGAAGAAACATAAGAAAAGACACACAAAAAACAATACATTTAATATTGTTGTGAAAGAATAGAAGAACATCAGAAGTGTGGAAGAGATAGTGAAATGTTTAAAGAAATGAAGACATTGACAAAAAATGTCACACCTAAGCTAAATGTAATTTGTGATGAGATGGGGAATACCTTGACAGAGACAGAGGAAATTCTAAAAAGATGGAAGGAGTATTGCAAAGGAATGTATGAAACAACCGACTGTGCAAACAGAAGTCAACAGTGTGAATTATTATTGTAGGAGAAAGAACCCGAACCGACAATAGAAGAAGTTTTATGGGCAATAAAGAATCTGAAAAATGGTAAATCACCAGAATGTGATGAGATAACAGCTGAATTTATTAAAGCAGGAGGAAAGGAGTGTGCAACAATCTATCATGCACTGTGCAAAAAGATATGGCATTCAGGTATTTGGCCAAAAGAATGGAAAAGAACTGTATTCATACCACTGCCAAAAAAGGGTAACCTGAAATTATGCACAAACTACAGAATTGTTGCCCTGATTAGTCATGCCAGTAAAATTCTGTTAAAAATCAAAATGGGTAGACTTCGATAGAAAATAGAAGAAGAAGTCAATATGGTCCAAGCTGGTTTCAGGCAAGGAAGAGGATCAAGAGATCATATATTCAGTCTAAGATTAATAATAGAGAAATGCAGAGAGTTTAATGTGAATCTATATTTATCCTTTAAAGACTACTCAAAGGCATTTGATTGTGTACAGCACCAGAAACTTTGGGAAATAATGGAAAAAAATGGGATTTCCAACACATGTGATACAATTAACATCACTGTTCTATCTAGACCAACAATAAGCAGTAAGAATAAATGGTGAAACAACAACTTGGTTTGACATAAAACAAGGGGTCCGTCAGGGGTGCATATTGTCACCTTACTTATTTAACTTGTATACTAAAAATATAATGAGGAATGTTAGAGAAGATGTAAACAAAGAATATTACGATGCCATAACAATTGGAGGTTATGAAATACCACAGATTATATATGCTGATGACACAGTGTTACTGTCCACAACACAAAAAGGAATGGAAAAACTAATTATGTCAGTCAATAAGAACAGCGAAGAGCAGAACCTCTATCTTAATGCAAAGAAAACTAAATTGATGACAACTGACAAAACAAACAAGGCAGCTAAAATATATATTAATGAGGAAAAATTGGAAGAAGTAGAGAGTTTTGAATATCTTGGATCACTACTAACTAATAATGGAGATACAATGAGGGAAATTAAAAGGAGGACATCTATCGCTCTTCAGAAAGTAAAACAAATAAAGAATCTGTGGAGAGGAGCAGACAGAACTAAAAAAATAAGATTTTTAAGGGCATGCATCTTTCCATTGCAACATATACCTATGAGACCTGGACACTTAACAAAACAGCTGAGAAACACATAAATGCCTTTGAATGTAAATGCTACAGAAAATTTCTCCAAATATCGTGGACACAAAAAAGAACAAATATATCCATACTACAATAACTTAATATTGAAGAAGGCTGGCTAGTAAAGAGGATTAAAGAGAGAAAACTTAATTATTTTGGACACATTAAACGTCATGATAATTTAGAGAAGACCGTATAGGAAGGATACATAATGGAAAAAAGAAAAAGAGGAAGACCAAAACGAAGATGGCTGCAAGACATCGTTGACGATCTGCAAATGGATGCATCAGCAGCTGGCCACCTTTCTCACAACCGAGAGGCCTACAGGAGTGCTGTTAGAGAGGCAAAGTTCCGCAAGGGACATGCAAATGAATGAATGAATGCTGCTATTATTCCTACTGCTACTATTACTTCTACTGCTGCTATTATTCCTACTGCTACTATTACTTCTACTGCTGCTATTATTCCTACTGCTACTATTACTTCTAATGCTGCTATTATTCCTACTGATACTAGTACTTCTAATGCTGCTATTATTCCTACTGCTGCTATTACTTCTAATGCTGTTATTATTCCTACTGATTTGATTACTACTAATACTGTTTCTACTGTGGGAAATAACACTCTACTAGAACATGGGAACTTCTCTGTTTCACACACTAAAACATGCGAATTTCTCTGTTTCACACACAAAAATATGTGAATTTCTCTGTTTCACACACTTACATTTATGAATTTCTCTGTTTCACACACTAAAATATCAGCGTGGAAGAGCTCACAAACGTTTCTTATGATTATTATTCCTGCAAATTTGCCCGCTGTGCCCAGAAATTTTAAAAGTCAGTGGCCGAAACTGATCATGACCCGAACTAAACGTGAGATAAGTAGGGCAAGACAGGTCGTAGAACTACGGCCTAGCCCAGGAGTTCTCAAACTGTTGTGGAGTTTTATGGTTTGAGTGCGCGTGAGTTGGTGGATTGGGACCAGAAAGAGAAAGATTCAGACTGTTTCAATATTGATGTTTCTACAAATTACGCGACTGTTATACATAATCTACAGGCCATAAATTCTGACATTCAATGAAACCTTAAACTCCACCCTCCCTCCCATTTTCCTCCTTGGGAGTATTCCCCACAGTTTGAGAACCTCTGTTGCAGCAGGCAGGAAAGTTCTGTGACTTCATCTTGTTACGCGTGGGCGTACATAATATGAGGAGCAGGTCAGCAGATAATTTGCATAACAATTGTCATACAGGTCCTTCAGAGGCCACTTTAAGGCAGCGATGAGTTTGTCAGTGTAAGAACGATGTTTCACTGTTTTACTGTTTTACACATGTATGTAGATAAACGTGTTCTGTTGTGCCATAGAGGCATCTGGGGACGTGTTGTTAATGTCCGTCTTTTCTTAAATCTGTTTCATGTCACAAAGAAAATTAGAGGATGTGTTGTTAGTGCCCATCCTTGCTTTCATTTGTTTCATGTCACAGAAAATATTAGGGGATGTGTTATTAGTGCCTTTCCGCTGTTGGCGAGATCTTCAGCTGCCGTGCGTGGAGCGGTGCTCTTCCCGGCCAATGAAGAAATTTGCAAATGAGGTTGCCGCGCAGCATCACTGCGGAAAAGGTGGTTGAAAGAATAAAGCGAAGCAAACAGTCAAATCACGGCACCTCTGGTCTGGAGGTCGGCCACGTCCTGAGTGCAGTCATATCGGGTGAAATGCATGAACCGGCTTGTCCCAGAGGTTAAGTCACTGCTGGCTT
Organism: Achatina immaculata; assembly: GCA_009760885.1. Taxonomy (NCBI): domain Eukaryota; kingdom Metazoa; phylum Mollusca; class Gastropoda; order Stylommatophora; family Achatinidae; genus Lissachatina; species Lissachatina immaculata. Next base: position 37,591,431 of record CM019707.1, on the reverse strand, counting down.
GACTCTTCAAATGCCGCGCGTGGAGTGAAGCTCCTCCCGGTTAAGGAAGTAAATGCGGAAATAAAGGTTGCTGTGCGGCGCCGATGGGAAAAGGTGGTGGAAAGTGAAGTTTAACCTGGTATGTCCAGTAGTATCGCTACGAGAGCTATACCACGGCACCTCTGCTCTAGAGGCCGCCTACGTCCGAAATACACCTACACTGGTGAAATATGCCTAAACCGGCACACACCAGGGGTGGAACTCGATAGCTAGACATGTCATGCCACCTCCGCTCTAGAGGTCGGTAACGCCTGATAAACACCCATACTGGTGAATTTTGCCTAAACCGGCTCATACCAGGGGTGAATCTTGAAGGCTATGAATGTCACAGTACCTCTGCCCTAGAGGTCGGTCCCGTCCCAAACACGCCCATACTGGGAAATGCCTAAACCGGCTCAACCCAGGGGTAGAAGTCACTAGTGGCGAGGATTCGTCCTCCTGGACAAAAGCTCCATCCTGGTCACAACTAGGAAGGGTAGTGGCCAAGACCGCAAAATGCTGAAGTCGGAGACACTGGACCAGGGAAGTCTAGATAGGCAACCACCTCTCACCCGGCGGGGATGTCTGCGTATCCTAATTACGCTGAGGTTTTCCGGTGAGAAAGTCCAACCCTGGACTGGATGGGCAACCACCTCTCACCCGGCGGTGATACACGGGTATCTCAAAACACGTCGAGGTTTTCCGTTGAGAAAGTCCAACTCTGGCCTGGGTGGGCTAACGCCTCTCACTGATATTCCAAACATGTCGAGGTCTTCCGGTGAGAAAGTCCAACCCTAGACCAAACTGGTGCAATGAAAACCACGGTGTCACGCAATCCCGCTTCCGAGACCCACCAAGAATACAGGCTAAAGCACTGTGATACTCTGAACCCCTTGTGGTCCTTTCGTGGAACTCGTGTGGTCTATTTTGGACCACACAGGGGACCTCGGGACCTAACGAGGACCACAGGCGTGAATTCAGTAGGTTCACAGTGCGGTTTTTGGTGGTAGAAGTGAACGAAGAAGAAGAAGAAGAAGATTAGTGCCTTTCTTTTCTTTAATCTGTTTCATGTCACAGAGAAGATTATGGGATGTGATGTTAATGCATTCCTTTTTTTTCATCTGTTTCATGTCACAGAAAAGATTAGGGGATTTGGTGTTAGTGCCTTACATTTCTTCCATCTGTTTCATGTCACAGGGAAGATTATGGGATGTGTTGTTAGTGCCTTTCTTTTCTTTCACTTGTTTCATGTCACAGAGGAGCCCATACTTTCCTTGATCTATGTGGACACCATGAGAGATTGATTGATTGATCTTTACTTCAAAGGTTTAAGAATTAGGCACGCATGCCCGACTGACATTCTGCCCTTTATCATACATCTTTCACTCTGTTCCAGACATTCTACAAATATGCTGCTCATATAACCAACATAACTAACATTGGAAAGCTGGAATTAAAGTATAACATTCACATTTGACTCTTATCTATGCACCACTCAATACAGAAAGTAACTACATACATATATAAATGGCTACAGAAAGTAACTACGTACATATATAAATGATTACAGAAAGTAACTAAATTCATATATAAATGACCAAAGAAAGTAACTACATACATATATAAATGACTATCTACCAAACAGAATTGTGGTACTATACATAATAAACACTTTGATGTCTGCAAGAGCAGTCTAGAATAACTTCTGTGAATCATAGAGGCATGTAATCGACATCAAATGGATATTGGAAGAGTTTGTAGTTGTAGGAAGGAGTACAGTTTATATTTTTTATATAGGTTGGGAGGGTATTTCAAAGATCAGCAGCAAAATAACTAAAGCTTTTCTTGTAAAGATCAAGTCGAGATTTTGGAAGACATGTGTTGTTCAAGTGTTGGCTCCACTTTGAGCTAAATCTAAACAGGTTCCATAAATAAGGCAGGGCATGCAGTGAAAGAATTTGATGTACTAACTTGGCTTTGTTGAAGAGGAACCTGTTCTTAAGAGGCAGTATTTTAATAGGTTTGTGGTGATTAGTTGCTTGTGCTTGATCTTTGTCACTAATAAGTTTTACTGCTCGCTTTTGAAGTGAGTAAAGTCTCTTTGTATTTGATATTGAGCAATCATCCGAGATTATTGAGCAGTAGTCTAAATCTCTTTGTATATGTAATACGTAGTATTTCTTCCTTGTGTTTTGATGAATGAAGTGTTTAATTTTGGCTAATTGGTATACTTTTTTGCGCTATCAGTTTTGTTAAGCCTTGCATATAAGAGTTCCAGGTCAGATGTTGGTCAATAATAAGACCTAATGTTTTGTGCTCGCTAACGTTTTCTATCTGTGATGTTTCCATACAGAGCTAAAGTGTTGGTTTTTGCGTTTTGTAGTTTATGTCTTGTTGTTATGAGCATTGATTTTGTTTTATCAGTATTTATAATCATGCCATTGTTGTTGCTCCATTTATTTAGATTGTTTAACTCGACCTGAAGAGTTGATTCTAAGTTAATACAGTCATAGTCATTTGTGTAGACTATGCAATCAATGGCAAAATTGTTACAAGAAGAGTGTTTAAGATGAAGTGGAAGATCATTGATGTTGATAGCATAGAGCAACGGGCTTAGAATAGAACCTTGCGGAACACCAGTGTCAACTATAACAGAATTTGATAGAGAATTGTTGAAGAATACTACCTGTTGTCTGTCTGAAAGAAAAGAAGCACTTAATTTTATTAGGCCAAGGTGCAGTCTATAAGTCTTTATTTTTTAAACAAGAATATCGTGGTCAGTCATATCAAATGCCTTTTTAAAGTCGACAAAGATGGCACCACATAGTCTGTCGTTATTGAGAATGACTTAGTCAGAACTATGCACCCCTACAATATGGAACCAGGTGTCTACGTCCCGCGTAAATTGAGACATTCTTTGACGGTGATTCTCCGAAATTATCCAGACATTTCTTTCTCAGCAGAAAACAAGAATCCTGCCCCAGAGACTATGAAGAAGAATGTCTGTCTACAATCTGTCATATACTGAATGAAAGCTGAATCTTCTACAGTGTGTTGTCTCTGCTGACTAAACTATTATTTTCTTGTTATTTTCTCCTGTTGTTGCTCTGTTACAAACGCTTGGATGTTGAGCCAAGTTTGCAAAATCTGTTGCTGAACTATTCGCACGTCAACGCAACAAGAACACCAGGCTCTCCACAATACTACAGCAGAACACCCAGTAATAACTGTACTACATTGAAACCTGCAATCAATCAACTTGAACAACATATAACATTCCACGAAAAAAACAAAGCAAAGCTACTGCTTTAAAATACTGAATACCACATTTATTAATTGGTAAAATGATAAATGATATTATAGAGACGGAAACATAGCCCATCAGGCTGGAAAGACAAATACAATGACAATTCCGGTGTGAGATATTCAACACCTTGTGGGAAGAAACCTTACAGATTACTTGCAACTAATAAAAGACATACTTACAAAGATTCCAACAGAAAATGCTCCTCTAACAACAAAACTCTTCAAACTGTCGCAAAACTAACCACTTAACATAAACTGCCTCTACCAAAAACTGTTACTATCGAAAAACTCCGTCCAAAACAAGACATTCTCCTAAACAAAACATAGTAATGCTCTCCGAAACAAGTAACCCCCCCCCCCCCCACCTAACCTAATCTTGAGTATACGATAACTCTACCCACTCATAAGTACACCACGGAGTGAAGGCAGTCCTATGGTAAGCTGAAACTTCGTGCAAGATGACACTTATCTGTACCTTCAATATTTATGACACGTAGTTGTTTCTTCAATCTATTTGATACTTACCTGTACCTTCAATCTATATACAACAGTCAGATCTGCACCTCCAGTCTATATGATACTTATCTGCAATCATATGACACTTGTCTGTATCTCCAGTCTATATGACATTTATATGCACCTCCAGTCTATACGACACTTATCTGTACATCTAGTCTACATGACGCTTATCTGTACTTCTAGTCTATATGACACTTATCTGTACCTCTAGTCTATGACATTTATCTGTACTTCTAGCCTATGTGACACTAATCTTTAACTCCAGTCTATATAGCACTTATCTGTACTTCTAGTCTATATGACACTAATCTGTACCTCCAGTCCACATGACACTTATATGTACCCCCAGTCTATATATGCTTATCTGTACCTCCACTATAATCATCATCATGTGCCATGTCTACTGGCGTTGGGTATTATGCTTCTCCAGAGTAGACGAACCTTCATGCAGGCCATCAGCTCAGTTGGTCACCGCCTCTCACACCATCCCGTCAGACTTTCCAATCTATATGACACTTATCTGTGCCTCTAGTATATACCGCCTCTCCCACCATCCCGTCAGACTTTCCAGTCTATATGACACTTATCTGTGCCTCTAGTATATACCTTCTCTCTCACCATCTCGTCAGACTTTCCAGTCTATATGACACTTATCTGTGCCTCTAGTATATGCTTCCTCTCACACCATCCCGTCAGACTTTTCAGTGACACTTATCTGTGCCTCTGGTATATACCTCCTCTCACACCATCTCGTCAGATTTCCCAATGACACATATCTGTGCCTCAAGTATATACCTCCTCTCTCACAGTCCCGTCAGACTTTCCAGTCTATATGACACTTATCTGTGCCTCTAGTATATACCTCCTCTCACAACATCCCGTCAGACTTTCCAGTCTATATGACACTTATCTATGACTCTAGTATATACCTTCTCTCTCACAATCCCGTCAGACTTTCCAGTCTATATGACACTTATCTATGCCTCTAGTATATACCTCCTCTCACACCATCCCGTGAGACTTTCAATTCTATATGACACTTATCTGTGCCTCTAGTATATACCTCCTCTCTCACCATCCCGTCAGACTTTCCAACAACACTTATCTGTGCCTCCGGTCTATATGACGCTTACCTGTACCCCAGTCTATATGAGAATTATCAATACCTCCAACCTACATGAAATTTATCTGAAACTTGTTTCTACATGAGACTTATGGGATCCTCCAGTTTACGTGAAACCTATCTGAACCTCCAACCTACATGAGATCTATCTGAACTTTCAGTATACGTAAGATTTATCTGAACTTTCACCTACATGAAATCTATCTGAACCTCCAACCTACATAAGACCTATCTGAACCTTCAGTCTACGTGAGAACTATCTTCATTCATCATTCATTTGCATGCCCCTTGCGGAACTTTGCCTCCCTAACAGCATTCTTGTAGGCCTCTCGGTTGTGAGCAAGATGGCCTGCTGCTGATGCATCCATTTGCAAATTATCAACGATGTCTTGCAGCAATCTTAGCCGTGGTCTTCCTCTATTTCTTTTTCACATTATGTAAACTTCCAAGACAGTTTTTTCTAAATTATCACGACGCTTAACGTGTCCAAAATATTTAAGTTTTCTCTCTTTAATCCTCTTTACTAGCCAGCCTTCTTCAATATTAAGTTCTTGTAGTATAGATATATTTGTTCTTTTTTGTGTCCACGATATTTGAAGAACTCTTCTGTAGCATTTATATTCAAAGGCATTTATGTGTTTCTCAGCTGTTTTGTTAAGTGTCCAGGTCTCACAGGCATAAATAGGTTAAGAACTATCTAAACCTTAAAATACACTAGACGTTTTCAAAGAAATACACGAATAGGCGGTAGTTTTGTGACAGAAATAGATCACACGTCCGCTGGGATTTATTCTTGATCCTAATATCTGAGCTAAGAAAATCTGCGCTCACTGGTATCTGCTTGCCGTAGGGATGTCACGTGTTCGTGCATGCACAGGTCAAGGCCATCGTGTCTTCTGAGCTAGGGATGCTTTTGTTTCCGTAGTGAAGTCCATGTACTCATTTTGTGGGGGCTGCGTGCGAAATCCAACCAACGACCTTCTGATAGGCAGGCCAGTGGCCTAGGCACTACACCACTGGGGCAGCACATGAACTGATAGATAAACTAACGAATGAACTGGTTAACTGAGTTAATTGTTTATCCCTTGCGCTGCCCGTAACTAAAAGTGTACTTTAAACGAACCAGATATTCAACAAAAACTTGATTCTGTTTTCAGACACAAGAATTCACTTGTATAATATGTCTACAACACAGGATCAGAAAGGGACTTAAGTTCTGAATACATCATTCTTCCCCACATCTACTATCAAAGTGTGCGTGGACTACTTCCTTGATAAATCAGAGAGCCCGTCACCATTAGTCTGTTTGTAGGACAGTTCTTATTTCTCTGTTCTTGTTAGAAATTCGTTTCTGATTTCTTGAAACAAAACTGGATCTAGGAGAACTTCAATGGCTGTTTGTGCCAGAGCTTTGGCCTGGTTCTGTGTGGCCGAGTGAGCAGCCTTGGAACCTGTGGATGGATGTAAGTTAGAAAGTGTCAACAGAGAGTGAGCAGAAATAATTATTTGTTGGGCAAAGGAAAGAAATAAAGGATAAAAATTATACAGAAGAAAAAAGAAGAAACACGTAGAAAGAATACAAAATAAAAGGTAATTGATCGAAATCGCACGAAGATCGCACAAGAAACAAGGAAAATTATAAAAAAGATTAGAAAACGGCCACCCAAATTTATGGGACATATTTGGAGGAGAGGTGGGCTGGGGCACCTAATAGCAACAAGGAAAAAGAAGGTAAAAGAGGCAGAGGTAGATACAGAGAAAAGATGTTTGATGGTCTGGCATCCTGTTACGAGATATGCTCACTGACAAGCCTGCTGGGATGAACAAGGGATGGAGGGTTGTGGAAGGACATGATATCCTACTTCTGTCGGCAGGGACACAAAACGATGTTTTACGAACAAGATGATGATAAAAACACAATCTGAAAATGATGACAACATAAAGTGGAGAGAGATTTTCTTATTGTGTGTTGACTTACATCTTTGAGAGGAATGAGGACTATGATGTAATACACCAAACTTTTTTGGGTAGAAAACAATATATATATATATATATAAAAGCTGGTATATAAAACTAAGCACATGATATACACAGAGCTTTTTCTTGTAGGATCTGTAGTTCCGATTGTGAAATGTCAAGGCCAAGATATTAAGAGAACACATTCCCTGAGGTATCTAGGGATCACATTTGATCGTTCATTGCCCTCTGCACGTCACGTGGACGATGTAATACAAAAAGCCAGGAAAGTCTTGGGAGTAGTTAGGTTAATGTCCGCAGCGGGCCTTCCACACCGCGCTCTGTTCTTGCTGATCCTTGCCCTGGTACTGTCATCCTTGGAGTATGGTCTTGGCCTGCTCACCCTGCCCAATGCACAGCTGAGCAGACTAGAGCGTGTACGGAACGAGGCAATGAGAGTGGTCTTAGGTTGCACCAGGGATACTCCGGTGGCGGCCATGAACTTTCTGTTTGATATGCTGAGTGTGAGGTCTAAACAATGCTCAGGTACAGGCATACATCAGGGCTGCTGGCATGAAGCTTCTACATAAGGAGCTGGAGCTGTTAAACGGAAGACGCATCAAATGAGGCAGCAGATCCTGGATGGCTGAGACGGAGAATACAATAAAGTCAGTTTGCAATCTATATAAATGAGGTGCCTAAAGGTGATGAGTGCTTACAGGTACAGTGTCGACCTCAGCTAACAAAGGTTATTATACAGAAGGGCCGTCAGTGTAGAGCCGGCACAAGAAGGCAGTTGAACTTTGGGTTCAAGATCTCATCCAGCATCAATGTGGGTCTTCCGACACGGTAATACATACAGATGACTCAGTGACTCTGAACAGCAGAATTGGTTGGGGTTTTGTTGCCGACCTAAATGGAAGAGTCCTAGCACAAGGTTCGGGAGACTTTGAAGTCAGCACATCAAGCGTGCGAATGGAAATTGAGGCTGTGTGGGCGGCAATGGAATGGTTAGTTGCTGATGATGTGGTCAATGGTGTCTTTGTGACGGATTCACAGAGTATGCTCCGTAAAGAATGGGGTCATCTGTTAAGCCAGTCAGTTGTGATAAACCTAACGTAGCTTTACTGTCCAGGGCATGTGGGAATATATGCCAGCGATGTGGCAGACAGACTTGCTGGACAGGCTAAAATAAGTGCCAGACTGACAATGGACAAGGGGGACATTGCTAGGGCTGTATTGGACGGACTGAGGGAGAATGAAGACCGGGAATGGAAAACAATGCAGCCGTGAACAGATTGCTGGAGCTAGGACAAGTTAAAGTTGCTGGCAGGAAATCTGAACTGTGTGGCAGAAAACTCATCGTAAACAACCAACTTTTGACAGGAACTATTAGCAGACATACTCTTGGATGGATGCTGCGGCATGCGGCGGGGCATATATGGGGTTGTCCTGAATGCAGTGAAGCCGGAGTCTGAATTTTGAACTTTGAACTGCTGATGCTGTTTCTAATTTTATTTTAAATAGTCAGAACTTTTTGTATTAGACCAGTGGTTCCCAACTTTCTTCCGCTTGTGTACCCTTGGCGGTCTATTTCCATACATTCTACCTCTTCATACTAGCATAAGTGTTTGTTTCTATTATAGTTGCCAACATATATATATATATATATATATATATATATATATATATAAAAGCTGGTATATAAAACTAAGCACATGATATACACAGAGCTTTTTCTTGTAGGATCTGTAGTTCCGATTGTGAAATGTCAAGGCCAAGATATTAAGAGAACACATTCCCTGAGGTATCTAGGGATCACATTTGATCGTTCATTGCCCTCTGCACGTCACGTGGACGATGTAATACAAAAAGCCAGGAAAGTCTTGGGAGTAGTTAGGTTAATGTCCGCAGCGGGCCTTCCACACCGCGCTCTGTTCTTGCTGATCCTTGCCCTGGTACTGTCATCCTTGGAGTATGGTCTTGGCCTGCTCACCCTGCCCAATGCACAGCTGAGCAGACTAGAGCGTGTACGGAACGAGGCAATGAGAGTGGTCTTAGGTTGCACCAGGGATACTCCGGTGGCGGCCATGAACTTTCTGTTTGATATGCTGAGTGTGAGGTCTAAACAATGCTCAGGTACAGGCATACATCAGGGCTGCTGGCATGAAGCTTCTACATAAGGAGCTGGAGCTGTTAAACGGAAGACGCATCAAATGAGGCAGCAGATCCTGGATGGCTGAGACGGAGAATACAATAAAGTCAGTTTGCAATCTATATAAATGAGGTGCCTAAAGGTGATGAGTGCTTACAGGTACAGTGTCGACCTCAGCTAACAAAGGTTATTATACAGAAGGGCCGTCAGTGTAGAGCCGGCACAAGAAGGCAGTTGAACTTTGGGTTCAAGATCTCATCCAGCATCAATGTGGGTCTTCCGACACGGTAATACATACAGATGACTCAGTGACTCTGAACAGCAGAATTGGTTGGGGTTTTGTTGCCGACCTAAATGGAAGAGTCCTAGCACAAGGTTCGGGAGACTTTGAAGTCAGCACATCAAGCGTGCGAATGGAAATTGAGGCTGTGTGGGCGGCAATGGAATGGTTAGTTGCTGATGATGTGGTCAATGGTGTCTTTGTGACGGATTCACAGAGTATGCTCCGTAAAGAATGGGGTCATCTGTTAAGCCAGTCAGTTGTGATAAACCTAACGTAGCTTTACTGTCCAGGGCATGTGGGAATATATGCCAGCGATGTGGCAGACAGACTTGCTGGACAGGCTAAAATAAGTGCCAGACTGACAATGGACAAGGGGGACATTGCTAGGGCTGTATTGGACGGACTGAGGGAGAATGAAGACCGGGAATGGAAAACAATGCAGCCGTGAACAGATTGCTGGAGCTAGGACAAGTTAAAGTTGCTGGCAGGAAATCTGAACTGTGTGGCAGAAAACTCATCGTAAACAACCAACTTTTGACAGGAACTATTAGCAGACATACTCTTGGATGGATGCTGCGGCATGCGGCGGGGCATATATGGGGTTGTCCTGAATGCAGTGAAGCCGGAGTCTGAATTTTGAACTTTGAACTGCTGATGCTGTTTCTAATTTTATTTTAAATAGTCAGAACTTTTTGTATTAGACCAGTGGTTCCCAACTTTCTTCCGCTTGTGTACCCTTGGCGGTCTATTTCCATACATTCTACCTCTTCATACTAGCATAAGTGTTTGTTTCTATTATAGTTGCCAACATATATATATATATATATATATATATATATATATATATGTGTGTGTGTGTGTGTGTGTGTGCGTGCGTCAGACTTTCCAGTCTATATGACACTTATCTGTGCCTCTAGTATATACCTACTCTCTCACCATCTCGTCAGACTTTCCAGTCTATATGACACATATCTGTGCCTCTAGTATATACCTACTCTCTCACCATCTCGTCAGACTTTCCAGTCTATATGACACTTATCTGTGCCTCTAGTATATACCTCCTCTCACACCATCCCGTCAGACTTTCCACTGACACTTAATAGTGCCTCTAGTATATAGTATATATCTCCTCTCTCACCATCTCGTCAGACTTTCCAACGACACTTATCTGTGCCTCCGGTCTATATGACGCTTACCTGTACCCCCAGTCTATATGAGAATTATCAATACCTCCAACATACATGAAATTTATCTGAAACTTGTTTCTACATGAGACTTATCGGATCCTCCAGTTTACGTCAAACCTATATGAACCTCCAACCTACATGAGATCTATCTGAACTTTCAGTATACGTAAGATTTATCTGAACTTTCACCTACATGAAATCTATCTGAACCTCCAACCTACATAAGACCTATCTGAACCTTCAGTCTACGTGAGAACTATCTTCATTCATCATTCATTTGCATGCCCCTTGCGGAACTTTGCCTCCCTAACAGCATTCTTGTAGGCCTCTCGGTTGTGAGCAAGATGGCCTGCTGCTGATGCATCCATTTGCAAATTATCAACGATGTCTTGCAGCAATCTTAGCCGTGGTCTTCCTCTATTTCTTTTTCACATTATGTAAACTTCCAAGACAGTTTTTTCTAAATTATCACGACGCTTAACGTGTCCAAAATATTTAAGTTTTCTCTCTTTAATCCTCTTTACTAGCCAGCCTTCTTCAATATTAAGTTCTTGTAGTATAGATATATTTGTTCTTTTTTGTGTCCACGATATTTGAAGAACTCTTCTGTAGCATTTATATTCAAAGGCATTTATGTGTTTCTCAGCTGTTTTGTTAAGTGTCCAGGTCTCACAGGCATAAATAGGTTAAGAACTATCTAAACCTTAAAATACACTAGACGTTTTCAAAGAAATACACGAATAGGCGGTAGTTTTGTGACAGAAATAGATCACACGTCCGCTGGGATTTATTCTTGATCCTAATATCTGAGCTAAGAAAATCTGCGCTCACTGGTATCTGCTTGCCGTAGGGATGTCACGTGTTCGTGCATGCACAGGTCAAGGCCATCGTGTCTTCTGAGCTAGGGATGCTTTTGTTTCCGTAGTGAAGTCCATGTACTCATTTTGTGGGGGCTGCGTGCGAAATCCAACCAACGACCTTCTGATAGGCAGGCCAGTGGCCTAGGCACTACACCACTGGGGCAGCACATGAACTGATAGATAAACTAACGAATGAACTGGTTAACTGAGTTAATTGTTTATCCCTTGCGCTGCCCGTAACTAAAAGTGTACTTTAAACGAACCAGATATTCAACAAAAACTTGATTCTGTTTTCAGACACAAGAATTCACTTGTATAATATGTCTACAACACAGGATCAGAAAGGGACTTAAGTTCTGAATACATCATTCTTCCCCACATCTACTATCAAAGTGTGCGTGGACTACTTCCTTGATAAATCAGAGAGCCCGTCACCATTAGTCTGTTTGTAGGACAGTTCTTATTTCTCTGTTCTTGTTAGAAATTCGTTTCTGATTTCTTGAAACAAAACTGGATCTAGGAGAACTTCAATGGCTGTTTGTGCCAGAGCTTTGGCCTGGTTCTGTGTGGCCGAGTGAGCAGCCTTGGAACCTGTGGATGGATGTAAGTTAGAAAGTGTCAACAGAGAGTGAGCAGAAATAATTATTTGTTGGGCAAAGGAAAGAAATAAAGGATAAAAATTATACAGAAGAAAAAAGAAGAAACACGTAGAAAGAATACAAAATAAAAGGTAATTGATCGAAATCGCACGAAGATCGCACAAGAAACAAGGAAAATTATAAAAAAGATTAGAAAACGGCCACCCAAATTTATGGGACATATTTGGAGGAGAGGTGGGCTGGGGCACCTAATAGCAACAAGGAAAAAGAAGGTAAAAGAGGCAGAGGTAGATACAGAGAAAAGATGTTTGATGGTCTGGCATCCTGTTACGAGATATGCTCACTGACAAGCCTGCTGGGATGAACAAGGGATGGAGGGTTGTGGAAGGACATGATATCCTACTTCTGTCGGCAGGGACACAAAACGATGTTTTACGAACAAGATGATGATAAAAACACAATCTGAAAATGATGACAACATAAAGTGGAGAGAGATTTTCTTATTGTGTGTTGACTTACATCTTTGAGAGGAATGAGGACTATGATGTAATACACCAAACTTTTTTGGGTAGAAAACAATATATATATATATATATATAAAAGCTGGTATATAAAACTAAGCACATGATATACACAGAGCTTTTTCTTGTAGGATCTGTAGTTCCGATTGTGAAATGTCAAGGCCAAGATAT
>CM019707.1:37543733-37573733 GCA_009760885.1 Achatina immaculata | reverse complement strand
TCCATCTTCTTGTCTCTCTCTCTGTTTTTCTATCTTTTTAAAATTCATTTTTATCTCTATCTATCTATCTATCTATCTATCTATCTATCTATCTCACTTTCCCTCTCTCTATCTCTCTCGTTTCTCCCTCTCTCTCGTTTCTTCTCTCTCCTCTTTTTCTCTCTCTCCTCTCTTTGTCTATAATCTTTCTCTTTTCCTCCCAATCCTTTTTCTCTCTTTTCTCTCGCCCTTTTCTCTCTCTCTCTCTCTCCTTTCTCTCTCTCTCCTTGATCTCTCTCTTTTCTGTCAATCCTTTCCCTCTTTTCCATCTCGCCCTTTTCCCTCTCTCTCCTTTCTCTCTCTCTTTTTTGTCAATCCGTTCTCTGTCTTCCCTCTCGTCCTTTTCCCTCTCTCTCCTTTCTCTCTCTTCTCTTTTTTCTCTCAATCATTTCTCTCTCTCTCCTCTCTCTCTTTTCTCCCTTTCCTTTCTCTTTCTCCTGCCTGTCTCTTTGATCTCTCTCTTTTCTCTCAATCCTTTCCCTGTCTTCTCTCGTCCTTTTTCCTCTCTCTCTCCTTTCTCTCTCTCCTCCCTTTCTCTTTGATCTATCTCTTCTCTCTCAATCCTTTCTCTTTCATTTTACTCTCTTTTCTCTCTCTCTCTCTTTTGTCTCTATCTCTCTCTCTCTCTGTTAGAATATGTCTTAGCATCACCAGTACCAGGGGGTGATACTGCTAAAACAACTGAAACTTTGACACCGTTTAACGTGAATCAACAGATGAAGAAGACAACCACACATGGTGGAATTAATGACATAATTAATGACAGAATTAATGACATAATTAATGACAGAATTAATGACAGAATTAATGATCAGATGTTTAGACTTGCAGGTCCTGATATCTTTCACAATACTCCCATATTCTTTTCCTCCATCATTCCTTCATGCTCTCCTCTCCTCTCTCTCCATCTTCTTCTTATCCTCAAAAACTCACTTCACAAGCATCACTTTTTTTCATTTCACCTTTTTCCGTTTCCACTTCTCTCTCCTCATTTCTCTCTCATAACCTCTTTCTCCACTCACTCACTCACTCGCTCACTCACTCACTCACTCACTCACTCAATTTGTTGTTTGGAAGATAGTCATTTATATACGTATGTACTTTCTGTACAGAGAGCATGGATAAGAGCGGAACATAATGTTATGTTTTATTTTAAGTCTTTCAGCTTTCTAATGTTAATTATGTTTGTTACATAACATCATATTTGTAGAATGTCTGGAATAGAGTGAAATATGTATGATAAAGGGCAGAATGTCAGACGGGCCTGCGTGCCCAATTCTTAACCCTTTTGAAATAAAGATCAATCAATCAGTCAATCATGTACAACACTCATCTACACTATTCTCATCTAAACTTTTCTCTTATACTATAGCCATGGACGCCATTCTCATACACTACACTCATCTACAATATTCTCAAAAACTGCTCTCATCTACACCATTCTCATATACTACGCTCTTCTACACTATATTCGTATATTACACTCATCTCCACTAGACTCTAAATACTACACTCATCTGCACTATACTCATATACTATATTCATCTCCACTATTCTCATATACTACACTCATCTACACTATTCTTATCTACTACGCTCAGCTACACTGTACTCATGAGCTACACTCATCTACAATATAATCATGTACTACACTCATCTACAATATTGTCATATACTACACTCATCTACAGTATAAACATATACTAAATTCATATGCACTATTCTCATATACCACACTTATCTATACTATACTCAGATACTACACTTATTTATATTATACACAAATACTACACTTATCTAAACTATTCTCATATACTACACATATCAATACTATACTCATATACTACACTTTTGTACGAAGTATACCATACTCATATACCATACTCATCTACACTATACTCATATACTACGTTCATATACGCTATTCTCATATATTACACTCATCTACACTATTCTCATATACTACCCTTATCTACACTATACTCATATGCTATACTGATTTACACTATACTCATATACTACCATCATCAGCCTATTCTCATATACTATACTTATCTATACTATACTCATGTATTACACTTATCCATATTATACTCATATACAACACACATTTACACTATACTCATATAATACACTTATTTATATTATAATCATATACTACTCTTATCTGTACTCTACTCATGTGATAGACATATCTGTGCTGTACTCATATACTACACTTATCTACGAAGTATACTGTACTCATATACTACATTCATCGACACTATACTCATATACTACACTCATCTACACTATACTCATATACTACACTCATCTGTACTATACTCATATACTACACTCGTCTACCTTATACTCATATACTACACTCGTTTACACTATACTCATATACTACACTCATCTGTACTATACTGATATACTACACTCATCTACATTATACTCATATACTACACTCATCTGTGCTATGCTCATATACTACACTCAGTTACACTATGCTCATATACTACACTCATCTGTACTATACTCATATACTACACTCGTCTACACTACATTCATATACTACACTCATCTGTACTATACTCATATATTACACTCATCTGTACTATACTCATATACTACACTCATTACACTATACTCATATACTACACCCATCTGTACTATACTCATATACTACACTCATCTGTACTATACTCATATACTACACTCATCTACACTATACTCATATACTACACTCATCTACACTATACTCATATACTACACTCATCTACACTATACTCATATACTACACTCATTACACTATACTCATATACTACACCCATCTGTACTATACTCATATACTACACTCATCTGTACTATACTCATATACTACACTCATCTGTACTATACTCATATACTACACTCATCTACACTATACTCATATACTACACTCATCTACACTATACTCATATACTACACTCATCTACACTATACTCATATACTACACTCATCTACACTATACTCATATACTACACTCATTACACTATACTCATATACTACACTCATCTACACTATACTCATATACTACACTCATCTACACTATACTCATATACTACACTCATCTACACTATACTCATATACTACACTCATTACACTATACTCATATACTACACTCATCTGTACTATACTCATATACTACACTCATCTGTACTATACTCATATACTACACTCATCTACACTATACTCATATACTACACTCATCTACACTATACTCATATACTACACTCATCTACACTATACTCATATACTACACTGATCTTCATATAACCCTTCCCATGCCTAGCCCTCTTATGGAGTAGACAAAACCCACAATATCAATCTGATCTTGCTTCAAGGCGCATAACTTCTGTAAGAACTGTACAAATTAAATGAAACAAAAACACTGTTGTCTCCACTTATAAATCACATAAACAGACAGCCATGTTTGTCGGTTACCATGGACGCGTGAGGTTGGCTTCATCTGTTGCCTCATGGAAGAGATGTTGCTGTAGGCCTGGACTGCGGCGTCAAGGGCATTAACTCCTTCCCAAGGATAGGCCGAGGCGTGAGCTCCCTTGCCGTGGTAGGTCACGTTCACGCTGGGAAGATACAAATTAAATGTCCTTTATGGGCCAAAGTTTTCAACCTTCACAGAGAGCTAAGATGATCGTGTTGGAAGGATGGTTATGGTTATCTGGGACAGGACACTAGAGTTAAACCAGAAGATGGTTATCTGGGACAAAACACGAGCTGAACCAGAAGACGGCTATCTGGGACAGTACACTAGTGCTAAATCAGAAGCTGTCTCTCCTAGTCTATGGAGATGAGTTCCTTCATTCTGACATAAAAAAATGACTTCATGTAGACGCCAAAGCAGTTGGGTCTCATGGGAAATATTTCTAACTATAACCCTCTCACCATCCGACTTTATAGGCCTGCTACATTTTTGCTCGTGAATAACGTCTCGGCCTAAAGGATATCTCCACTGTTCTAGGGATATCATAAACAGCAGTAGCAACAACAACGAAGTTAACAAATTAAAAACAATGACGACTGAATCTACAACAACACCAACAGGAACAGCACAGAAAATAACAACAGAAGCAATAATAACAACAATGATAACAGCAGAAGCAATAATAACAAAATGATAACAGCAGAAGCAATAATAACAACAATGATAACAGCAGAAGCAATAATAACAACAGTAATAACAGAAGAAGCAATAATAACAACAATGATAACAACGGAAGCAATAATAACAACAATAATAAGAGAACAAGCAATAATAACAACAATAATAACAGAAGAAGCAACAATAACAACAATAATAACAGAAGAAGCAATAATAACAACAATAATAAGAGAACAAGCAATAATAACCACAATAATAACAGAAGAAGCAACAATAACAACAATAATAACAGAAGAAGCAATAATAACAACAAAGATAACAGCAGAATCAATAATAACAACAATTATAACAGCAGAAGCAATAATAACAATAATAATAACAACAGAAGCAATAATAGCAACAATAATAACAGAAGAAGCAATAATAACAAAATGATAACAGCAGAAGAAACAATAACAACAATGATAAGAGCACCAGCAGTAACTACAGTAGAAAACAATAGCAAAAGCATAAACAATAAGTATGCCTCCCCCCCCCCCAAAAAAAAAATACGAAAGTAACGTCAATAACGAAACAATAACAACAACAGCAATAACAGCAGCAACAACAAGAGCGTCGACATAACAACAGCAATGAGAAAAATACAGTAATAATAAAAAACAATATCAGTAGCACCAATAAAAATAACAACAGCACGAACAAGACCACCAACTACATTAACAACTGCAACACAATCAATAACAACAAGAATAACACCAGTAATAATAATAATAACAACAACAACAACAACAGAAAAACAGAGAAACAAGAAATAAAGATAAATTGTTTTTCCTCTGTGACAGAGAAGACAAACTCTGAGATAAAGAAGACAAAATCTGAGGCAAAGAAGACAAAACCTGAGACAAAGAAGACAAAATCTGAGAGAAAGAAGACAAAATCTGGGACAAAAAAAAGACAAAGTCTGGGAGAAAGAAGACAAAATCTAAAACAAACTCTTTGACAAAGAAGTAAAATCTGAGACAAAGAAGACAAATCTGGGAGAAAGAAGACAAAATCTGTGACAAAGAAAACAATATATAAGACAAAGAAGACAAACTCTGGTAGAGAGAAGACAAACTCTAAGACAAACTCTGTGACAAAGAAGTAAAATCTGAGACAAAGAAGACAAACTCTGGGAGAAAGAAGGCACACTCTTGGAGAAAGAAAACAAAATTCTGGGAGAAAAAGACAAAAATCTAAACCAGAGACACATGGTGGATGGATATTTCAGTTACAAAATGCGTGAAAAGATCAAGGAGAAGTAAGATAGGAAGATTAAGTCCGGGGACAGAAAGAGAATTTATTTTCTCTAGTTGTGATGATGATGATGATGATGATGATGATGACTCACAAGCTAACAGCCAGGGTGTTCGCTAAACTACAGTTAGCATTGGCCGGGTGGCACATCAAAGCGAAATCGATGTCATCAAAAGCACCCGCGTTGATGAGGTCAATTTTCCCGCCTCCGCCTTCCTCACCTGGGGTACCCAGAACAGTCACCTGGTGGTCAGTGATACACAGGATAGTCAGTGATACATATCAGTGATACATTGATAACCAGTGTTGTATATGATAATTAGATAATACAGGCACCTGCCGTGGCTGACTTTGTTTTTCTTATGGAAGCACCAGGTACCTGTTTTTTTCTAAACTAGGTGGACCCCGGTGCCGATCGGCCTGCAACTCCCTCCACCCCTTTACCCATTTCGAAATCGAATCTGGAACCTTCTAATTGGCAAGCGACTGCACTAATCATTACACCACCGCAGACATCTTCCTCAAAGTACACTATAAATTAGCATTTTACAATAAAAGACACATCGAAATTTGTCGTGCTTTTCAATAGACGTTTATAATTAGCAGCCAGTCATTTGGGGAACTTTCCCTCCCTAACAGCTCTCCTGTAGGTCTCTCAGTTGTAAGCAAGATGGCCTGCTGCTGATGCATCCATTTGCAGATCATCAACGTTGTCTTGCAGCCAACTTCGCCATTGTCTTCTTCTCTTTCTTGTTCCCATTATGTATCCTTCCAAGACGGTCCTCTCTAGATTATCATGACGTTTAGTGTGTCCAAAATATTTAAGTTTCTCTGTTTAATCTTCTTTACTAGGCAGCCTTCTTCAATATTAAGTTCTTGTAGTATGGATATGAGCAGAGGAGGAATTAAAAATATATAAGAGGAAAAATAGAGTGAAGATGATCAAGAGGAAGACCAAGAGAAATGATACTGGACAGTCTGACGGGATGGTGTGAGAGGAGATCACCAACTGAACTGATGGCCTGCATGAACGATCGTGTACTCTGGAGAAGCATAATAGCCAACGCCAGTCGGCACGCCACCTGATGATTGATGATGATGATGATGATGATGATGATGATGATGGTCATGATGATGGATATATTTGATCTTTTTTTGTTTCCATGATATTTGAAGGACTCTTCTGTAGCATTTACATTGAAAGACATTGATATGTTTCTCAGCTGTTTGGTTAAGTATCCAGGTCTCACAACCATATGTTGTGATGGGAAAGATGTTACAGTTAACACGAAAAGAAAAAAAAACACCTTTAAAAATGAACACTCAAAAGACACTTCTAATTAGACTAAAGGATTACCGTTCCTATTGGTTGTCCGTGTCTCTCCATCGTGGCCTTCACGGCCAGAGCGGCGGCCACCCCCAGCTGTGCTATCAGGTTGTGCCCACAAGCGTGCCCTATCTCAGGCAGGGCGTCGTACTCACAGATAAAAGCCACGTTCAGGGGCCGTAACTCTGCTGGTCCCGTAGATTTGTCCCCTAATATGTTAACAAAACACCGGAAAGTATACACAGAGACTCACAGTGGAACATTCTCAGACAGTATTGAATACAAAAAAAATCATCATCGTTATAAGACATACTTGTACAAGTTCCGACAATTAAGTAATGAGACTGATTTTTATTGTGGCCAAACAAAAATGCCATCTATGAAGCAAAGCATGGAATACAAAGAGGCAACCTTCATCTGTGATCCGTCAACTTTTCATTGCCGCCCGTTAAACAAACGACAAACAAGCCGCCATTTTGTTGACCTATTTAGAGGTGCATTGTCACGTAATCAGCATGGAGCGAAAAGCTAACATTAAATTCTGTTTAAAACTCGGAAAAAGTACCATTAAGACAGTTGAGTTGATGCGACAAGTTTATGAGGATCATTTTTTATCCCATGCACGATTCAAAGATGGTGTGGAGACGATTACAAATGCAAATAGACATGGGCGCCCAATTTCTGTTCGTAATGAGGAACTCAATGCATAAGTCAAAGAACGGACACAAGAAGATCGTTGTTTGACTGTGAGGACGATGGCAGATGAATTTGGTGTTAACCGAAAGACCATTTCGTAAAATGTTAATGAAAGATTTGGGAAAGAAAAAAGTTGCTTGCCGGTTTGTACCACATTCGTTGTCTGATGACCAAAAACATCAGCGTGGTGAGTACGCAAAAGACAAAAAACGTGTGACATAAATAAACATTTTGTAGTAGATTACAACAAATATCAGATCTATAAACATTTTGTAGGAGATTATAACAAATATCAGATCTATAAACATTTTGTAGGAGATTACAACAAATATCAGATCTATAAATTTTTTTTAGGAGATTACACCAAATATCAGATCTATAAACATTTTGTAGGAGATTATAACAAATATCAGATCTATAAACATTTTGTAGGAGATTACAACAAATATCAGATCTATAAATTTTTTTAGGAGATTACACCAAATATCAGATCTGTAAACATTTTGTGGAAGATTACAACAAATATCAGATCTGTAAACATTTTGTGGGAGATTACAACAAATATAAGATCTGTAAACATTTTGTGGGAGATTACAACAAATATAAGATCCATAAACAGCTTTCTTGCTACGAGAAAGACATTGTAACAGAACTGAGAGTAAGATTCACTTTAACAACAGATAAATTTGCTTTATGTGCGAAGATGTATCAGTGAAGTACAGTTATATGTTAATATACCTTGTATACATTAAATGTCATCAGTGACATACAGTCATATGTTAATATACCTTGTATACATTTAATACCATCAGTGACATACAGTCATATGTTAATATACCTTGTATACATTAAATATCATCAGTGACATAAAAAATATACATTAAAAATATACATTAAATATCATCGGTGAGATGTAATCATATGTTAAGATATAGATTAAATATCTAACATATATACAATGATTATATAGTCACACACCTGACATACAGCCACAATGATTACTACAAAAGTCCGACATATAAAAACAATGATTACAATAGCCAGACATCTAACACACAAGCACAATGATTATAACAACCAGACATCTATCATACAAACACAATGATTACAACAGCCAAACATCTAACACACAAGCACAATGATTATAACAAACAGACATCTAACATACAAACACAATGATTACAACAGCCAAACATCTAACACACAAGCACAATGATATAAGAACCAGACATCTAACATAAAAACATAATGATTACAACAGCCAAATATCTAACATACAAACACAATGATTATAATAACCAGACATCTAACATACAAACACAATGATTACAGCACTCCTAGAACTTATTCATACAAACCTGACCTGTCAAACTCCATGACGCCCTGAAGGCGGTGCTCAAACTCTTGTAGTGTGGCTCCACGTGGAATCCATGCTTTTCTAGAAATCTGGTCAGAGTTTCGTGTGCGATCTTCTCCTGGAACAGCAGTTCCGGCTGTCTCCAGATTGTCTGACTTAACTTCAGCAAACAATCGGACTCCAGGTCCACAGTCTCACAGGCTGTCTGGAAAAGCTGCTCCATTCTTGGGTGACACGATGAGAAACTTTTATCTATTCAGAAAAACAGGGTTATTCATAAGGCCATGAAAATTTTAAAAATTCGCAACAAATAAAATACGTAATGGATCATGATTTTTCTTACGTCAAGAGAGAGAGAGCGAGAGAGAGAGAGAGAGAGAGAGAGAGAGAGAGAGAGAGAGAGAGAGAAGGCAGCGCCTATTTTCAACAGTATCAAGAAGTGGTATGCGATATTCCGGGATGAAGGCTGTCAGTGCACAGCTCCTCGGCAGAGACGTCCAGGACCAAGTGAAGAAACTGTGAATCGTGTCAGAGAAGCTTACCAGGAAGGCTCCCGCCTTCATCCCGGAATATCGCACACCACTTCTTGATACTGTTGAAAACAAGCGCTGCCTTCTGGAATTCCGCTGGAAATCGTCGATGCACAGTCACAACGGACGAGGCTCTTGTGTATTCCAAAATACAAAATGACTGCTCACAATTACTGAACGCCATATTTGCTACTGCTGCCTCCTAGCGGCAAACCACGGGAGCTCTGCTCGCGGGCTTTATTTAAAAACACTTGAAGAGTTTCTCTCTCTCTTGGCGTAGAATAATCATGATCTATTACTTGGTTTTTCTGTTACGAACTTTTGAAATGTTTCACTGATTGTATCTTAATTCTTTCTGTCGATTCATTCAGTGTCATATGTAGGCTAATTGCAAGGGACCTATATCCAGAGACACGACGTATGAGGCACTGGAACTAATTAAGTTTCCAGCTGACCCTTCCAGACTCAGTATAATGTGAGCGGTTCTCAACTTGTGGGTCAGTCTGTACGGTAATAGAAAAAATGTACCTGCGTCTATAGGTGAGAAAATAAACTTTAGATTGTCTTAATAAGCGGATGTCTGGTAAGAAAAGATTGAAAGACAATGTTTCTAGTCACGATGAAGATACTAGTCACCATTACATAGGGAAAATAGCATAGAAATCATCCGTACCTCAATGTCAGGTTTAGTGTTACAAAGTTTTGGATGACAGACATAAAAGGTCGGAAAATAAATGAATACCATCATCATCATCATCATCATCATCATCATCATCGAGACAAAGATAGAGACACGATGTGGAAGAAGATATCATGGAACTAGGAATAGACAACTCGGGAGAGAAAACCAGGAACTGAGAGAAGAATGGAGACATGATGGGTCTGTTGTAATGATACTTAGAGGCTTCGAAAGTTGGAACGAAAGAGAGAGACAGGGAGAGGGAGAGTATGAGAAAGAGGGAGAGGGAGAGAGAAAGAAGGAGAGAGAGAATCTACCTGAACAGGCAGATACACGCTAAATAGAACGCACACATAATATTGATGTGTAATGTACATCATTTTATGCTCCGAATGACTGACGACTCACTACCAAAAATAGCACTAAGATGGACACCACAGGGGAACAGAAGTAAGGGTAGACCAAAAGAGACATGGAGAAGAACAACAGAGAGGATGTTGAGCAATAGAGGGCTCACCTGGGCAAGAGCAGAAAATAAAGCAGGCATTTGTGGAAAACCCTTGCGGAAGCCCATTTGCCCTGGGCACTTAAGGTTCAGAGAGAGAGAGAGAGAGAGAGAGATATATATATATATACATCATTTTTCATAAATACACCCTAGTACTACTACTGTCACTGTTACTCCTACTACTACTATTACTATTACTACTACTACATTTATAAATACTACTACTACTACTACAACTACATCTATAACTACTACTATTACTACTTCTGCTACAACTGCTTCTATAACTACAGCTATAACTACTACTACTACTATTACTACTACTACTACTACTGCTACTATTAACAACTCAACCGTTGATGTTTCAATACTACTACTACTACTACTACTACTACCACCACTACTACTAGTATTACTACTATTACTGCTACTAGTGTTGCTGCTACTACTACGAATACTACTACTGCTGCTACTAACAACACCAACACAAACGTTAATATTTCAATAACTACTACTACTACTATTACTACTACTACTATTACTACTACTACTACTACTACTACTACTACTACTACTACTACTACTACTTCTACTAATACTATTACTATTACTACTACTACTACTACTACTACTACTACTACTACTAATACTACAAGTTCTGTTATTATACTACTAACTGAGTACACGACAATGCTGTCCGGGTATGTTTTCATGGCAGTCACGAAAGTTCTACTCATTTATACAACCTTCGTGACGGTTCCCCGAAACTCTATTCATTTTAATAACCTTCTAAAGTTTCTATAGAGTCTGTACTGTTCTGCAGAAATTTATTCGTTCTGTTCGACTAAACTTGGGCTTAATCGTCATCAGGACTGTCACCAATCAGCTTAGCGACCCCGAACACTATGGATTCCACACTAATCTCGGTCAGGTTGGCCTATTTATTTCCGACTCTCACACCAAAGGCCACCCCCATGCCGATGGAGGATAACTTGGATTTAAGCGGCATCGGGAATGTCACTACTCATCTCCTCGACACCGAAAACTACGTATTCGACACTAATATCTGTCGTTGTGGATTACTTTTACATGTCACCCAATCCCACCCCCCACCCCACCCCCGATGCTGATGGGGGCTGAACTTGGACTTAAACGACGTCGGGAATGCCCCTATTCATCTCAGGCGCCCTGAAAACTATGGATTCAACACTAATATCGGTCGTTGTCGATGCCTGATACATGCCACCCTCTTCCCACCCCTAGCCAGATCCCCCCTCCCCTTCCAAGCCGATGAGAGCTGAACTCGGACTTAAACGGCATCGGGTGTGTCACTATTCATCTCAGCGACCCAAAAACTATGGATTCGGCACTACTATGGGTCGTTTTCGATGATTTGTCAATGTCACCCCCTTCCCACCCCACCGCTAGCCCCCCCCCCCCCCCATGTGGTTGGCGGCTGATCAACCACTGTATGGGCGCTCTCTATTATAAAATAAACACTCTGGCCATTTTCTAAATGGACGCTGAGGTGAACAGCAGTTGGGTGTCTTTCGTGGATCAGAAATCTGCTCCGTGTATAATGTTTCTCGTTATGAATGCCAAAGGTTCGGCATCCCAGCAGATATAACGTCATTGATTTATGTGGGCTGACCTTTGTCCGTCTCATCCGACACTCCAAAGCAGGCAGAAATATAACGAGAGTTACTCCCCGTCGTTCAGTGGGGTATGTTGCGAACCTACACCCACCACCCAGGCCCCCAAGGGGTCCTATAGATCAATTAACTCCAACCATACCTTGCGCCGGTTATAAGTTATATGTGTGCCACGTTTGATTCAAATTGCTCCAGGCGTTCCATTGTGATGCTGTGACATATACACACATACATTTATATATATATATATATATATATATATATATATATATTGATTATCAGTATGTATTATACTATTATTACTACTAATACTGCTAACATCTTTATTACTACTGCTACTAGTCAGCTATTGCTACTAACTACTACAATTAATATTAATACGTCTACTTTTACTACTACTACTATTACTACTACTTATTATCATCTACTATGTATGACTTACTAATAATGATAACATTATTACTGCTACTATAAATCATGCGGCTACTGTTGATACTGCTGTCCTGCTACTTCTAATATTACTATTACTTCTACTGCTACTATTACTCCTAATGCTACTGTTATTTCTACTGCTGGTATTACTGCTACTATTACTTCTACTACTACTATTACTCCTACTGCTACTGTTACTCCAACTGCTACTATTACTTCTACTGCTACTATTATTCCTACTGCAACTACTACTATTAATACTGTTTCTACAGCTTGAATTACACTCTACAAAAATATGTTTCACACACTAAAATATGTGAATTTCTCTGTTTCACACACTAAAATATCAGCGTGGAAGAGCTCACAAACGTTTCTTATGATTATTATTCCTGCAGTTTCGCCCGCTATGGCCAGAAATTTTAAGAGTCAGTGGCCGAAATTGATCATGACCCGAACTAAACGTGAGATAAGTAGGGCAAGACAGGTCGTAGAACTACGGCCTAGCCCAGAGGTTCTCAAACTGTTATGGAGTTCTAGGGTTTGAATGCGCGTGGGTTTATGGATTGGGATCACAAAGAGAAAGATTCAAACTATTTCAATACTGATGTGTCTACAAATTACGCGGCTGTTATACATAATCTACAGGGCATCAATTCTGACATTCAATGAAACCTTAAAATTCACACCCCACCCCCCCCCCACCCTTTTTTTCCATTTTTCTCCTTGGGAGTATTCCCCACTGTTTGAGAACCACTGTGCAGCAGGCAGAAAAGTTATGCCCTTCCTTGTACTTTCTGCGACTCCATTTAATACGCATGGGCGTACATAATATGAGGAGCAGATCAGCAGATAATTTGCATAATAATTGTCATACAGGTCCATCGGAGGAGTAGCAATGTGCCACTTTAAGGCAGCGATGAGTAAGATGTAAGAACGATGTTTCACTGTTTTATGCAGATAAACGTGCCCTATCTTGCCTTAGAGGCATCTGGGGATGTGCTGTTAGCATCAGTCTTTTCTTTCATCTGTTTAATGTCGCAGAAAAGGTCAGGGATATGTTGCTGGTGTCTATCTTTTTCTTTTTTCATGTCTCATGTCTCAGAGAAGATTAGGGAATGTGTTGCTAGTGTCACTCTTTCTTTTCATCCGTATCTATTCACAGAGAAGATTAGGAGATATATTACTTGTGCCCATACTTCCTTTCATCCGTATCATGTCACAGAGAAGATTAGGAGATGTGTTGGTTGTGCCCATACTTCCTTTCATCCGTATCTATTCACAGAGAAGATTAGGAGATGTGTTGGTTGTGCCCATACTTCCTTTCATCCGTATCTATGCACAGAGAAGATTAGGAGATGTGTTGGTTGTGCCCATACTTCCTTTCATCCGTATCATGTCACAGAGAAGATTAAGAGATGTGTTGGTTGTGCCCATACTTCTTTTCATTCGTATCTACTCACAGAGAAGATTAGGAGATATATTACTTGTGCCCATACTTCCTTTCATTCGTATCTATTCACAGAGAAGATTAGGAGATATATTGCTTGTGCCCATACTTCCTTTCATCCGTATCATGTCACAGAGAAAATTCAGGGATGTGTTGTTGGTGTCCATATTCCCTTTCATCCATGTCATATAATAGAGAGGATTAGGGGATGTGTTGTTAGTGATCATCTTCTCTTTCATCTGGTTAATGTTAAGAGAGATAAGTGATGTGTTGTTAGTGGTCATTTTTTCTTTCATCTGTTTAATGTCAAGAGAAGATCGGGGGATATGTCGTTAGTTGTCATCATTCATTTCATCTGTTTAATGTCAAGAGAAGATTATGGGGATGTGTTGTTTGTGGCCATCTTTTCTTTCATCTGTTACATGTAACAAAGAAGATTAGGGATTAATCTTTTTCAGGTCATGGGGAAGATTAGGAGATGTGTTGTAGCTCCCTTCTTTTCTTCCATCTGTTTCATGTTACAGGGGAGACTATGTAATGTTTTTCTGGTGCCAATATTTTCCTTGATCTATGTGGACACCCTGAGAAAATTACCTAGTCAGAACTATGCACGCCTAAAATATGAAGCCATGTACCTATTTTCCATGTAAATTGATAATTCTTTGACGTGGATTCTCCGAAACTATCGAGGCATTTCTTTCACAGACACTGGTCTCAGCAGAAAACAAGAATCCTGCCTCAGAGACTACACTACGGAGTGAAGGCACAAGTCCTGTGATAAGCTGAATCTTCGTGAAAGATGACACTTATCTGTAGCTTCAGTCTCTATGACCTATATCTATACCTTCAATCTATATGACACTTATATGTAACGTCAGTCTATGTGACACTTATCTCTACCATCAATGTATATGACACTTATCTGTACCTTCAGTCTATATAACACTTATCTGTACCCTCAATCTATATGACACTTATCTGTATCTTCAATCTACATACAACAGCCAAATCTGTTCATCCAGTCTATATGATACTTATCTGTACCTCAAGTCTGTATGACACATTTGTACCTCCAGGTTATATGACACTTATCTGTACCTCCAGTCTGCATAACACTTATCTGTACCTCCAGTCTAGATGATACATATCTGTAGCCCTAATCTACATAACACTTAACTGTACCTCCAGTCTACACGAAAATTATCTGAACATCTAGTCTACATGAAACCTATCTGAACCTTCTGTCTACATGAGAACTATCTGAACCTCCAGGGGAATTACACTACATTTCTGAGAACATTGACAAATAATGCAATACATTGTAGTGCAGTTAGCTTACAAATTTTATTCGGTAGTAATAACATTTGAGGACATACTCGTAGGCTTGGAGCGTCGCTTCCAGCCAATGTATGAAAACTACGCCCTTGTGAAGATTATTTTCATGATATCACGTAACCGATTATTTTTCCCAGTCTAATCCATTGAACGACCATTTGTCAGCTTCGCCTCTGATCTGTCTGGCCACGGTGACATGACCCAAGTTCTCGTAATCCAGGTTCAGGGGAGGTGATCTGGTTCTTCTTTTGTTTCCGGGGCATTGATGCCCTGGCAGTGTTTTCTCTGTCGTTTTACACCTCGTTTTTTTTCTGCTGTTGGTTTTTGTCTGCGTCGTTGTTCGCTCTTAATGCTGTTCTTTCATTCCAGTATATTTTCTTTAGAATAGATAGATAGATAGATAGATAGATAGATAGATAGATAGATAGATAGATAGGTAGATAGATAGATAGATAGACAGACAGACAGACAGACAGACAGACAGACAGACAGACAGATAGATAGATAGATAGATAGATAGATAGATAGATAGATAGATAGATAGATAGATAGACAGACAGATAGATAGATAGATAGATAGATAGATAGATAGATAGATAGACAGACAGACAGACAGACAGACAGATAGATAGATAGATAGACAGACAGACAGACAGACAGACAGACAGACAGATAGATAGATAGATAGATAGATAGATAGATAGATAGATAGATAGATAGATAGATAGACAGACAGACAGACAGACAGACAGACAGACAGACAGATAGATAGATAGATAGATAGATAGATAGATAGACAGACAGACAGACAGACAGATAGATAGATAGATAGATAGATAGATAGATAGATAGATAGATAGACAGACAGACAGACAGATAGATAGATAGATAGACAGACAGACAGACAGACAGATAGATAGATAGATAGACAGACAGACAGACAGACAGTCAGACAGACAGACAGACAGATAGATAGATAGATAGATAGATAGATAGATAGATAGATAGATAGATAGATAGATAGATATATAGATAGATAGATAGATAGATAGATAGATAGATAGATAGATAGATAGATAGATAGATAGATAGATAGATAGATAGATAGATAGATAGATAGGGTATTTCATTCGTGGTCAGCGGAGTAAGAGAAGCTCTTCTGAACATGCTAAGCCTTGGTGTGGAGCAGAATACAAGTATTTAAGCTTTGACTTTGTACTGGGTTGGATTTGAACAATGATCACAAGCAGGATGCATTGTGTGATTGAATTGTGTTGTTGAATATAACTTTCTTTTTTAGGGATAAAATCACGAGATGTTTATCCTTATGTATAATATGTGAAATGTGTGTGTGTGTGTATGAGAGAAAGAGAGAGATAAGAGACACGGAAATAAATAAATAGAAAGAAAACTTGTTGATTCACTTTTGTATATTTGAATACCCGTTCTTCTCTATGACGAAACCTATAATGTTACCCAAATCAGACCTGCATGTTTCAGTAATGTTCGCTTCTGTCACACAGAAGACTCCACTGGGATCAAGATGTGTACTGAACGAAGTAATGAATAAGAGATAGAAAGACGTTTAGTGAAATTCAAAAGAAAAGAATTTAAACCATATTCTGAATTTCTAAACCTCTAACTCGGCTTTGGCACATTCAAACATGAATTACGATGGCTAGTGAAAAGTGCAACATTAATTGTAGTGTAATAAATCTAGAACGAGTCGTAGTACAGTTGCAGTACAGACATGTTACGGTCATTGCTTTCTAATATGTTATGTGTGTGCAGAGGCATGTCAGCCATTTTATGTGTATGACGTCAGCAGACCAGATTAAAGATGGCCGCTCAGCTGGAAGTGTGCACGAGAGAAGAAAAGTATAGTTTTCTGTTTCTTGGGTAGTAAAGGTAGTAAATGTCAACCTAGATGAAATTAAATTACATGAAATTGAAACGGCAGTGAATTTAATGGCTAACAACAAAGCTGCAGGTGAAGATGAAATAACAGCCGAAATGCTAAAAGCTATCAATAGTGACAATATGAGACAACTACAGAGAATGTTTAACAAGATTTGGAAAGAAGAAAAGGTCCCTTCTAATTGGAAGAAAGGAATCATTGTTAAAATACCAAAAAAAGGCAACCTTAGTGACTGTAACAACTGGAGAGAAGTAACCTTAATATCAGTTGTGTCAAAAGTATTTTGCAAGGTCATTTTGAATAGACTCAAAGATATAGTGGATACTGCAATGAGAGAAGAACAAGCAGGATTTCGAAAAGGGAGAAGCTGTCTCGACCAGATCTTTACTCTCAGAATAATACTTGAAGAACATATTGAAAAGCAGAAATCATTAATACTGAACTTCATAGATTTTAAAGAGGCATTTGATAACATACACAGAGATTCATTATGGAGAATTTTATGTCTATATGGAATACCATCTAAAATTGTCAACATCATTAAGGACTTATACAATGGATATGTTTGTGCAGTCAAGACAGAAGAAAGGATGAGTGAATGGTTCCAGATTGAAACAGGCGTGAAACAAGGATGTATACTGTCTCCTTTACTTTTTGGGACTTCATAATGAAAAAATGCTGCACAGGTAACACAGGTATTGACTGGGTACATGGGACCCAACTAGAAGATCTTGATTTTGCTGATGACATAACTCTTCTCAGTAATAATGTGAATTCCATGCAAGAAAAAACAGATAGCCTGTCTTCACTGGCTAGCAAAATATGACTTGAAATTAACAAGGACAAAACAAAAATAATGAAAATTACTCTCAATCAAAATGGAAAAATACACATAGAAGGGACAGATATTGAAGAAGTCAATCAATTTGCATACCTTGGCAGCTACATAGACCAGGATGGTGACACTAGAAAGGAAGTTAGGATCAGAATTGCAAAAGCAGCATAAATCTTCAAGAATCTTGAGAACATATGGAATTCAAAAGTTATAAGCACAAAAACCAAGTTAAGACTATTCAATTCAAATGTAATATCCACTCTCATTTATGCATGCGAATGCTAGAAAACAATGAAAGAAAGAGACAAGAAGACAGAAAAAATTGCCGAACTACTTTGCGAGCCCTATGTGACGTATAACGGCACGGGAAGGATATAAGATATAAGATAAGAAAGGTGAGAAACAGATCTGATAAAAAATCGTTCCGCTCAGATCAGCAAAGAGTGATGACATAAAATAGGACAGCAAAAAGTGGTGGCATAAAGTGAGACAGCAAGGAGCGGTGACACAAAGTGGGACAGCAAAGAGTGATGACATAAAGTGGGACAGCAAAGAGTGGTGAAATAAAGTGAGGCATCAAGGAGTAGTGACATAAAGTGGGACAGCAAAGAGTGGTGAAATAAAGTGAGGCATCAAGGAGTGGTGACATAAAGTGGGACAGCAAAGAGTGGTGGCATAAAGTGGGACAGCAAAGAGTGGTGAAATAAAGTGAGGCATCAAGGAGTAGTGACATAAAGTGGGACAGCAAAGAGTGGTGAAATAAAGTGAGGCATCAAGGAGTAGTGACATAAAGTGGGACAGCAAAGAGTGGTGGCATAAAGTGGGACAGCAAAGAGTGGTGAAATAAAGTGAGGCAACAAGGAGTGGTGACATTCTTCCACGCCTGAACCAAAGAAGTTCCATACAACTCCATCAGCTGGAAAATGGATGCTCACACTCTTTTGGGAATGTAAGAGCCAGATCCTTGAACATGACATGCCCGGAACCACTGTTAACAACGAAATTTACAGTGATCTGCTTGGGAACCATTGTCAACAACGTGGTTTACAGTGATATGCTTGAGAACTATTGTCAACAACGAAGTTTTCAGTGATCTGCTCGGGAACCGCTGCAAACAAGGAGGTTTACAGTTTCCTGCTTGAGAAACACTGTCATCAACAAGGTTTAAAGCAACCTGCTTGAGAACCAATGTCAACAACGAGGTTTACAGTGACCTGCTCTGGGAACCAATGTCAACAACGAAGTTTACACTGATCTGCTTCAGAACCAATGTCAACAAAAAGGTTTACAATAACCTGCTTGGGAACCACTGTCAGCAACGAAGTTTACAGTGATCTGCTTGGGAATCACTGTCAACAATGTGGTTTAAAGTGATCTGCTTGAGAACCAATGTCAACAATGTGGTTTAAAGTGATCTGCTTGAGAACCAATGTCAACAACGAGATTTATAATGATCTGTTTGGGAACCACTGCCAACAACGAGGTTTACAGTGGTCTGCTTGAGAATCACTGTCAACAACGAAATTTACAGTGACCTGATTGGGAACCACTGTCAACAACGAAGTTTACAATGATCTGCTTGGGAATCACTGTCAACAACGAAATTTACAGTGACCCGATTGGGAACCACTGTCAACAATGTGGTTTAAAGTGATCTGCTTGGGAACCACTGCCAACAACGAGGCTTGCAGTGACCTATTTGGGAACCACTGTCAGCAACGAAGTTTACAGTGGTCTGCTTGGGAGTCACTGTCAACAACAGAGCTTACAGTGACCTGCTTGAGAATCTCTAGAAACCTGCAATCAGGTCAAAACGTCGCCGTTTGCTCAGTTCTGCTATGTTGTTACACCACCTGCAACAGCTCATCAAATCATGAACATACGTTTGGAGTATCTTCCACATCAAACATATTCACTCGACCTAGCACCATGTGATTATCATCAAGCAGGTGGGAAGAAATTCAGTACGGATGAATTATAAAAATACCTTGGAGAGATGCCATAAGGTTAGTCAGAAGTTTGTTTTTTTTTTTTTATTTGCTTTCCTCAAGGAATCCAGGCATTAGTGAAGCAGTCAACGACTTGCAATGGACGTTGCGCGCGAGTTGTGAATCATACTTCCAAATTTTATTCACATAAGGACAAATTAAGGTTACCTTTTTGACTCACTTTTGTATATTTGAATACCCGTTCTTCCCGGTGAGGAAATCTGTAATGTTACCCAAATCAGACCTCCATGTTTCAGTAGTGTTCGTTTCTGTCACGTAGAAGATCCCATAGGGATCAAGCTTATCGATTGATACGCGGCGAGGAAATGTTGCCTCTCTTGAGAGAGAAGGTGGACTTGAAATGCAAAAACAGTTGCCAATTGTGAGAAGTGGAGTTGTTTTTCTTGCTGGTTCTGTGTGTTCTGTCTCTCCGTTCTTCTGTGTGTTCTGTTTCTTGCTGGTTCTGTGTGTTCTGTCTCTCCTTGCTTCTGTGTGTTCTGTCTCTCCTTGCTTCTGTGTGTTCTGTCTCTCCTTGCTTCTGTGTGTTCTGTCTCTCCTTGCTTCTGTGTGTTCTGTCTCTCCTTGCTTCTGTGTGTTCTGTCTCTCCTTGCTTCTGTGTGTTCTGTCTCTCCTTGCTTCTTGTGTTCTGTCTCTCCTTGCTTCTGTGTGTTCTGTCTCTCCTTGCTTCTGTGTGTTCTGTCTCTCCTTGCTTCTGTGTGTTCTGTCTCTCCTTGCTTCTGTGTGTTCTGTCTCTCCTTGCTTCTGTGTGTTCTGTCTCTCCTTGCTTCTGTGTGTTCTGTCTCTCCTTGCTTCTGTGTGTTCTGTCTCTCCTTGCTTCTGTGTGTTCTGTCTCTCCTTGCTTCTGTGTGTTCTGTCTCTCCTTGCTTCTGTGTGTTCTGTCTCTCCTTGCTTCTGTGTGTTCTGTCTCTCCTTGCTTCTGTGTGTTCTGTCTCTCTCCTTGCTTCTGTGTGTTCTGTCTCTCCTTGCTTCTGTGTGTTCTGTCTCTCCTTGCTTCTGTGTGTTCTGTCTCTCCTTGCTTCTGTGTGTTCTGTCTCTCCTTGCTTCTGTGTGTTCTGTCTCTCCTTGCTTCTGTGTGTTCTGTCTCTCCTTGCTTCTGTGTGTTCTGTCTCTCCTTGCTTCTGTGTGTTCTGTCTCTCCTAAAAGGAGAGGAAATTGGGTTAGATTCTAAAATTGGACTATTATCAGAATTTTAAGAGTTTTGAGGGAAAACAAGCAGACAGACAGACAGACAGACAGACAGACAGATAGATAGATAGATAGACAGACAGATAGATAGCTAGACAGACAGACAGACAGACAGACAGACAGACAGACAGACAGATAGATAGATAGATAGATAGATAGATAGATAGATAGATAGATAGATAGATAGATAGACAGATAGATAGATAGATAGATAGATAGATAGATAGATAGATAGATAGAGATAGATAGATAGATAGATAGATAGATAGATAGATAGATAGACAGATAGATAGATAGATAGATAGATAGATCCCGTTCTGCTAACAAGGTTAGACTTCAGCTAAACCTAGGACCGCCTGTTGTGCTAGCAAAGCTCTAGAAATGACGGTTCGCTACAAGCTACAAACAAAACACAAAAAAATGACGAAAGTTCTACACAGAAAAGCTAAGAAGAAACATTCACACAATTACTGAGATTCAATGGTCCCTAGACCACGTGATCACCCACAGTTCCACGATTTCACTTGTTTACTTTCATTTTTCTGTTCTTTTTCTTGCGGTCAGATTGTAAATACGGTTGCATTACAGCTGTAATATAATTGCAATATAAATATAATGTTTATATTTCTTAAAATCTGTTACTACAGCTGTAGTCCCTTTTGTGCAGTAAATTTCATCATTTGTTGCACGAGAACATGCATGTATGTAAAGTCCACGAAGTTCTCCTAAATCTACATTTGTTTACTCCCTTTCTACGCTAATGGCAGGTTTATAGAACCGGTGCAGGCTTGAATTTAGATCGAAGATCTACACGGAGGAATTTGTTCTACTTAAAAAAAAAAATAGAACAAAACCAAACGGCAAAAAAAAAAAAACAAAACCAAAAAAAAATCAACACAGACTTGCGGCAAGCATCCCCCTCTCTTGGCTAACTGGAAATTATTATTCTCAAGCTTGTACAGCCTACACCTGTTTTACCTGAGAGCTGAGAATGTTCCCGTCTGTAAGCTGCTCACCTGGTGTAAGATGGCGACAGGATTACGTTTAAGATAAGAGGACACGCTGCTTTACCTGCGTGCAGGTAAGATCATTACGTCCCAGTCCTATTTCTGGTCGGGCCCGATCACGTGATACAGGTTGCGCGTTGGTGATTGATGACGTGTAATCTGCTAATGTGACAGTGCCTAATTCGGGTAATGTGCTTCCGCTAATGTGACAGTACTTAAACTGATAATGTGATAAGCGTATTATTACACATACTTATGTTTCACCTGCCAGGAGATTATGCGGAAACTAATCCGTCTGGAGATCATGAGGTAACTATTTGTGAAGCGGGAATGTAAGACATTACTTGCAATGTGACAAAACTATTCTCCTAAAGAAAAAGACGGAAGGGCTCTGAAGTATACTCGTATGACGAACTGTCCATATTTGTTGTTGTTGTTGTCTGAAGCAGAGTGCGTCAAGTCCTAGGTAGTAATGTTAACTTGTGTCAAGTCCTAGGTAGTAATGTTAACTTGCGTCAAGTCCTAGGTAGTAATGTTAACTTGCGTCATCTCCTTGCTTCTGTGTGTTCTGTCTCTCCTAAAAGGAGAGGAAATTGGGTTAGATTCTAAAATTGGACTATTATCAGAATTTTAAGAGTTTTGAGGGAAAACAAGCAGACAGACAGACAGACAGACAGACAGACAGATAGATAGATAGATAGACAGACAGATAGATAGCTAGACAGACAGACAGACAGACAGACAGACAGACAGACAGACAGATAGATAGATAGATAGATAGATAGATAGATAGATAGATAGATAGATAGAGATAGATAGATAGATAGATAGATAGATAGATAGATAGACAGATAGATAGATAGATAGATAGATAGATAGATAGATAGATAGATAGATAGATAGATAGATAGATAGATAGATAGATAGATAGATAGATAGACAGATAGATAGATAGATAGATAGATCCCGTTCTGCTAACAAGGTTAGACTTCAGCTAAACCTAGGACCGCCTGTTGTGCTAGCAAAGCTCTAGAAATGACGGTTCGCTACAAGCTACAAACAAAACACAAAAAAATGACGAAAGTTCTACACAGAAAAGCTAAGAAGAAACATTCACACAATTACTGAGATTCAATGGTCCCTAGACCACGTGATCACCCACAGTTCCACGATTTCACTTGTTTACTTTCATTTTTCTGTTCTTTTTCTTGCGGTCAGATTGTAAATACGGTTGCATTACAGCTGTAATATAATTGCAATATAAATATATGTTTATATTTCTTAAAATCTGTTACTACAGCTGTAGTCCCTTTTGTGCAGTAAATTTCATCATTTGTTGCACGAGAACATGCATGTATGTAAAGTCCACGAAGTTCTCCTAAATCTACATTTGTTTACTCCCTTTCTACGCTAATGGCAGGTTTATAGAACCGGTGCAGGCTTGAATTTAGATCGAAGATCTACACGGAGGAATTTGTTCTACTTAAAAAAAAAAATAGAACAAAACCAAACGGCAAAAAAAAAAAAACAAAACCAAAAAAAAATCAACACAGACTTGCGGCAAGCATCCCCCTCTCTTGGCTAACTGGAAATTATTATTCTCAAGCTTGTACAGCCTACACCTGTTTTACCTGAGAGCTGAGAATGTTCCCGTCTGTAAGCTGCTCACCTGGTGTAAGATGGCGACAGGATTACGTTTAAGATAAGAGGACACGCTGCTTTACCTGCGTGCAGGTAAGATCATTACGTCCCAGTCCTATTTCTGGTCGGGCCCGATCACGTGATACAGGTTGCGCGTTGGTGATTGATGACGTGTAATCTGCTAATGTGACAGTGCCTAATTCGGGTAATGTGCTTCCGCTAATGTGACAGTACTTAAACTGATAATGTGATAAGCGTATTATTACACATACTTATGTTTCACCTGCCAGGAGATTATGCGGAAACTAATCCGTCTGGAGATCATGAGGTAACTATTTGTGAAGCGGGAATGTAAGACATTACTTGCAATGTGACAAAACTATTCTCCTAAAGAAAAAGACGGAAGGGCTCTGAAGTATACTCGTATGACGAACTGTCCATATTTGTTGTTGTTGTTGTCTGAAGCAGAGTGCGTCAAGTCCTAGGTAGTAATGTTAACTTGTGTCAAGTCCTAGGTAGTAATGTTAACTTGCGTCAAGTCCTAGGTAGTAATGTTAACTTGCGTCATGTCCTAGGTAGTAATGTTAACTTGCGTCATGTCCTAGGTAGAAATGTTAGCTTGTGTCAAGTCCTAGGTAGTAATGTTAACTTGTGTCAAGTCCTAGGTAGAAATGTTAACTTGTGTCAAGTCCTAGGTAGTAATGTTAACTTGTGTCAAGTCCTAGGTAGTAATGTTAACTTGCGTCAAGTCCTAGGTAGTAATGTTAACTTGCGTCAAGTCCTAGGTAGTAATGTTAACTTGCGTCAAGTCCTAGGTAGTAATGTTAACTTGCGTCAAGTCCTAGGTAGTAATGTTAACTTGCGTCATGTCCTAGGTAGTAATGTTAACTTGCGTCATGTCCTAGGTAGAAATGTTAGCTTGTGTCAAGTCCTAGGTAGTAATGTTAACTTGTGTCAAGTCCTAGGTAGAAATGTTAACTTGTGTCAAGTCCTAGGTAGTAATGTTAACTTGTGTCAAGTCCTAGGTAGTAATGTTAACTTGCGTCAAGTCCTAGGTAGTAATGTTAACTTGCGTCAAGTCCTAGGTAGTAATGTTAACTTGCGTCAAGTCCTAGGTAGTAATGTTAACTTGCGTCAAGTCCTAGGTAGTAATGTTAACTTGCGTCAAGTCCTAGGTAGAAATGTTAACTTGTGTCAAGTCCTAGGTAGTAATGTTAACTTGTGTCAAGTCCTAGGTAGAAATGTTAACTTGTGTCAAGTCCTAGGTAGTAATGTTAACTTGTGTCAAGTCCTAGGTAGTAATGTTAACTTGCGTCAAGTCCTAGGTAGTAATGTTAACTTGTGTCAAGTCCTAGGTAGTAATGTTAACTTGCGTCAAGTCCTAGGTAGTAATGTTAACTTGTGTCAAGTCCTAGGTAGTAATGTTAACTTGTGTCAAGTCCTAGGTAGTAATGTTAACTTGTGTCAAGTCCTAGGTAGTAATTTTAGTTATCAGCATGGAAATCAACAGGATGTGATGAGATAACAGCTGAACTTATTAAAGCAGGAGGAAAGGAATGTGCAACAATCTATCATACACTATGTAAAAATATACGGCATTCAGGTATTTGGCCAAAAGAGTGGAAAAGAACTGTATTCATGCCACTGCCAAAAAAGGGTAACTTGAAATTATGCACAAACTATATAACTGATGCACTGATTAGTCATGCCAGTAAAATTATGTTAAAAATCATAATGAGTGGACTTCAAAAGAAAATAGAAGAAGTCAATATGGTCCAAGCTGGTTTCAGGCAAGGAAGAGGATCAATAGATCATATAGTCAATATAAGATTAATAACAGAGAAATGCAGAGAATTTAATGTGAATCTATATTTAGCCTTTATAGACTACTCAAAGGCATTTAATTGTGTACAGCACCAGAAACTTTGGGAATTAATGTAAAAAAATGGGATTTCCAACACATGTGATACAATTAACATCACTGCTGTATCTAGACCAACAAGCAGCAGTAAGAATAAATGGTGAAACAACAACTTGGTTTGACATAAAACAAGGGGTCCGTCAGGGGTGCATATTGTCACCTTACTTATTTAACTTGTATACTGAAAATATAATGAGGAATGTTAGAGAAGATGTAGACAAAGAATATTACGATGCCATAACAATTGGA
Organism: Achatina immaculata; assembly: GCA_009760885.1. Taxonomy (NCBI): domain Eukaryota; kingdom Metazoa; phylum Mollusca; class Gastropoda; order Stylommatophora; family Achatinidae; genus Lissachatina; species Lissachatina immaculata. The sequence goes on along the minus strand of CM019707.1, from coordinate 37,547,523 downwards.
GGTTAAGAAATACCACAGATTAGATATGCTGATAACACAGTATTACTGTCTACAACACACAAAAAAGAATGGAAAAACTAATCATGTCAGTTCGTAAGAACAGCGAAGAGCAAAACCTCTATCTTAATGCAAAGAAAACTAAATTGATGACAACTGACAAAACAAACAAGACAGCTGAAATATGTATCAATGAGGAAAAACTGGAAGAAGTAGAGAGTTTTGAATATCTTGGATCACTACTAACTAATAATGGAGATACAATGAGGGAAATTAAAAGGAGGACATCTATCGCTCTTCAGAAAGTAAAACAACTAAAGAATCTGTGGAGAGGAACAGACAGAACCACAAAAATAATATTTTAAGGGCATGCATCTTTCCCATCGCAACATATGCCTGTGAGACTTGGACACTTAACAAAACAGCTGAGAAACACATAAATGCCTTTGAACGTAAATGCTACAGAAGAGTTCTTCAAATATCGTGGACAGAAAAAAAGAATAAATATATATATTCTACAAGAACTTAATAGTGAAAAAGGTTGGCTAGTAAAGAGGATTAAAGAAAGAAAACTTAAACATTTTGGACACATTAAACGTCATGATAATCTAGAGAAAACCGTCTTGAAAGGATACATAATGGGAAAAGGAAAGAGAGGAGGACCAAGGCGGAGATGGCTGCAAGACATCGCTGATAATCTACAAATGGATGCATCAGCAGCAGGCCATCTTGCTCACAACCGAGAGACCTACAAGAGAGCTGTTAGGGAGGCAAAGTTCCGCAAGGGACATGCAAATGACTGACTGACTGCATGAAAATGTAACGGGGCATTCATTAAATGGATCACTGTAATGTATAAGATTAATAATTACATGTAAAATAGTTACAATTTGTGTTCTGTGCAAGAACAACTGTTTCCCTAGGATAAAGATGGGGATATGGTGTGGGGATATGGGGTGCGAATATGAGGTGGGTGCTACTCTAGGCTGAGTGAAGGAATTGTGGCCGTTTGGCTAGAGCAGTTCCTATAGAGCAAGAAGGGTGAGGAGTTTTTTTCTTATTACTCTACAGGACAAAATTTATTAAAGACTTTACCGTGATTTGAACGTTTGCCTCTTGTATACGCAACTGGCGCCCAAGCGGTATACCCACGCTGCTTGTTGTTACTTAAGACAATAATTACAAAATGTTGCTCTTCCAGTTTCCATAACTCAGTGATAAGTCTTGAAGTAAGTTTAGTTTTCATGAAACTTTGTTCTAGTGTTGCTTTCTTTTTTTGTCCTTTAATTCTATCTTCATTTCTATTCTCTTTCTATCTTTCTTTCTTCTCTCTGTCTTACTTTCTTTCTTCTCTCTCTCTATCTTCCACTCTCTCTTTCTCTCTCTCTGTTCTTATCGTTTCTTCCTCTCTTGTCTCTCTCTCTCTCTCTCGTGTCTATATCCTCCTTCTCTCTGGTATTATCTCTATCTTTTATCTCTCTCTCTCTTGTTTTTCTCTCCGTCTCTTCCTCTCTCAATTCTTTCTCTTTCGGCTCTATTGTCTTTTTCTTGTCTCTGTCAGCTCTCTCCCTCTCCCTCTCTCTCCCTCTCTCTCTTTCCCTCTCTCTCCCCCTCTGTCTCTCTCCCCTCTCTCTCTCTCCCTCTCTCTCTCTCTCTCTCTCTCTCCCTCTCTCTCTCTCTCCCTCTCTCTCTTTCTCTCTCTCTCTCTCCCTCTCTCTCTCTCTCTCCCCACTTCATCTTAAACACTACTCTTCTTGTGACCTTTTTGCCGATGATTGCACAGTCTACACCAGTGACTACGATTGTATTAATCTAGAATCAACTCTTCAGGTCCAGTTATACAATTTAATTAGTTGGAGCAAAAACAATGGCATGATTATAAATACCGACAGAACAAAATCAATGCTCACAACAACAAGACAGAAACTACAAAACACAACAAAAACAACACTTCGGCTCAGCACGGAAACATCACAGATAGAAAACGTTAGCGAGCACAAAACACTAGGTCTTATTATTGACCAACATCTGACCTGGAACTCTCATGTGCAAGGTCTAACAAAACTCATCGCACAAAATACCAGTGAGCCAAAATCAAGCACCTCATCAATCAAGACACAAGGAAGATATACTACATATCACATATACAAAAACATTTAGAATGTTGCTTAACAATATGGGATGGTTGCTCAGTGTCAAATACAAAGAGGCTTTGCTCACTTCAAAAGCGAGCAGTAAAGCTTATTAGTGGCAAAGATCAAGCACAAACAACTAACCAGCGAAAACGTATCAAAACACTGCCTCTTAAGAACAGGTTCCTCTTCAACAAAGCCAAGTTAGTACATCAAATTCTTTCACGGCATGCCCCGCCTTATCTATGGAACCTGTTTAAATTTAGCCCAAAGTGCAGCCAACGCTTGAACAACATATTTCTTCCAAAACCTAGTCTTGATCTTTACAAGAAAAGCTTTAGTTATTCTGCTGCTCATCTTTGGAATACCCTCCCATCCTGTATAAGAAATATAAATTATACTCCTTTCTACAACTACAAGCTTTCCCAATATCTATTTGATGTCGACTACATGCCTCCATGAATCATAAAACTTTAAAAGTTATGTTAGACTGCTCTTACAGACACCGAATACAGTTAACTGCTTATTCTAATAGTCCAGAAATTTTTGTTTAGTAGATAGTCATGTATATATGTATGTAGTTACTTCTGTACTGAGTGAATGGATAAGAGCGAAACGTAAATGTTATATTTTATTTTATGTCTCTCAGCTTCAATGTTAATTATATTTGTTACATGAACAGCATATTTGTAGAATGTCTAGAATAGAGTGAAAGATGTATGATAAAGGGCAGAATGTCAGACGGGCCCGCGTGCAATCAATTCTTAACCATTTTGAAATAAAGATCAATCAATCAATCAATATCTCTCTCTCTCTCCCTGTCTCTCTCTCCCTGTCTCTCTCCCTGTCTCTCCCTCTCTCTCTCCCTCCCTCTCTCTCCCTCTCTCTCTCTCTCTCTCTCTCTCGATATAAGCAATATTTGGAGACCTCAAAATTTGATTGGAGTGAGGGGAAGAGAAGTAAGGGTAGACCAAGAGAGACATGGAGAAGAACAACAGAGAGGATGCTAAGCAATAGAGGGCTCACCTGGGCAAGAGTGGGAAAAAAAAGGCGAAGGACAGGCATTTGTGGAAAACACTCGCGGAAGCCCCATGTGCCCTGGGCACTTAAGGTTCAGAGAGAGAGAGAGAGAGAGAGACAGAGACAGAGACAGATAGAGAGAGAGAGACAGAGACAGAGTCCGAATAATAAACAAACTGAAACATGGCGCTTACATTTGGTGGTTGAGTGGTATGTTCTCTAACTTCCAGTCCTTCTGGTGTCCCAAGTCATGCCTTAAGTCGCTAATCTTCAACACATATTTTGTAACTTCTATCTCCTCATTACATCTCAATGATTATCAGATTCTGTAACTTTTGTCTTCTTATGATATCTCAGTGATTGTTAGATTTGTAACTTCTGTTGCCTTAAGACATCTCCAATGATTGTCAGATTCTGTAGCTTATGTCTTCTCATGACATGTCCAATGATTGTCACTTTCTCTGACTTCTGTTTTGTTCTAGAAACCATGGCCCGTCTTTTCCTCGGTTTGTCGGACATTTAATCACTCGAGACGCTTAATCACTCGAGAAGCTTAATCACTCGAAACACTTAATGACTCGAGACACTTAATCACTCGAGACACTTAATCACTCGAAACACTTAATGACTCAAGACACTTA
>CM019707.1:37471233-37538733 GCA_009760885.1 Achatina immaculata | reverse complement strand
ACATATATCTACAACAATAAAAAAATACAAGACATATATCTACAGATACTGACAAAACACAAGACATATATCTACAGATACTGACAAAACTTAAAACCTATATTTACAGATACTGAAAATATAAAAGACATCTGTAGAAATGACAAATACAAGACACATATCTATAAACAATGGCAAAAAAGATCTATATTTACAAACAATGAAACCAGCAAGAAATTTCTCTTGATGTTTAAAAAAAAAATATTTTGCTAATTATCTTTGCCCTGAAACTTCAAGAGATGACCTCTTTGTTTTTTTCTATCTGTCCAGGATATTTCTTGCATTTTTTTCCCAAACCACACATGTTTAAAGTTTGATTTTCTTTTTTAAGTATTCATTCATTCATTTGCATGTCCCCTGTGGAACTTTGCTTCCCTAACAGCACTCCTGTTGTAAGCAAGATGCCCTGCTGCTGATGCATCCATTTGCAGATCATCAACGATGTCTTGCATCCATCTTCGCCTTGGTCTTCCTCTCTTTCTTTTTCCCATTATGTACCCTTCCAAGACGGTCATCTCTAGATTATCATGACGTTTAATGTGTCCAAAATATTTAAGTTTTCTCTCTTTAATCCTCTTTACTAGCCAGCCTTCTTCAATATTAAGTTCTTGTAGTATGGATATATTTTTTCTTTTTGTGTCCATGATATTTGAAGAACTCTTCTGTAGCATTTACATTCAAAGGCATTTATGTGTTTCTCAGCTGTTTTGTTAAGTGTCCAGGTCTCACAGGCATATGTTGCGATGGGAAAGATGCATGCCCTTAAAATCTTATTTGTGTAGTTCTGTCTACTCCTCTCCACAGATTCTTTAGTTGTTTTACTTTCTGAAGAGCGATAGATGTCCTTCTTTTAATTTCCCTCGTTGTATCTCTACTAGTTAGTAATGATCCAAGATATTCAAAGCTCTCCACTTCTTCCAGTTTTTCCTCATTGATACATATTTCAGCTGCCTTGTTAGATTTTAAGTATATATCTCGTAAATGTCAAAGTGTCAGAGTGCTTCTATGTTATTTTTGAACAAAAAATTAACAGCTTTTAAAAATGTTTTCAACAAATAATTGTAGCTTCACGCAGCAGATAACAACACTTAGAAAAAAATATTTTTCCTTGAAATGAATACCGGATGGGAAGAAGTTAATATTAGAATATAGACATAATTTGCCTGGACAAGATGCGCAGTCAAGATAACAAACAAGCTAGAGATCTATTTCACACGTCTTCTCTGGAAAGATATCACCGGACACTGGAAACAAAAGACGAAAACGGCTAATCTACTACTTATGTTGACTTTCAGAAGTACCGATTGGTTTCCTCCCTGGTGTTGTCTCCCATGATGTAGCAGTGATATTTTGTAGAATTTCACGTGCACACAGTGCCCCTATCGTTCCCATGTAATATTAGCTTTCACGAATACTGGATAAATTGCCTTGTGCTCCACACAGATTGACATAGGAAAATAAATGTCACGATTGAGATATAGCTCTCGTTGTCAAAATATATTTATTTTTTTTTTATGTTTAGTGCACAAATGTAAAATCAGGTGTTGTCCCTTGTTAATGGGAGCCGAGTTTTATATTTTCTTATCTTCCTCGGCATTTAACTTTTAGATTAGCCGGCTGTTTTATCTGTGCGTTAGCCCAGTATTTTACTTCTACATTCGGCTGCATTATAAAACGATCATATAATCTCCAACTGGCCCACACAAACCTCAACTGGTCCACATAAACTCCAAATGGTCCACATAAACTCTAACTGGTCCACACAAACCTTCACTGGTCTACATAAACTCCAACTGGTCCACACAAACCTCAACTGGTCCACATAAACTACAACTGGTCCACACAAACCTCAACTGGTCCACATAAACTACACTGGCCCACACAAACCTCAGCTGGTCCACATAAACTCCAACTGGCCCACACAACCCCTTTGGCTCACATGAGCTGTATAATCATTGAGAGGGGACGCAACTGAACTTATTTACTTTATCACGTTTCTTACAACGCCAAGAGAAGACAGAGAATAGAGATTTCCTGTACAAGTATTTTCTATTTTTTGGACCGTAAGAGGGTTACAGATTACGAGAGCAAGTGGTGCGGTGGAAGAGAGTCAGTGGTGTGGTGGAAGAGAGTCAGTGGTGCGGTGGAAGAGAGTCAGTGGTGCGGTGGAAGAGAGTCAGTGGTGTGGTGGAAGAGAGTCAATGGTGTGGTGGAAGAGAGTCAGTGGTGTGACGAAAGAGAGTCACTGGTGTGGTAGAAGAGAGTCAGTGGTGCGGGGGAAGAGAGTCAGTGGTGTGACGAAAGAGAGTCACTGGTGTGATGGAAGAGAGTCAGTGGTGTGATGGAAGAGAGTCAGTGGTGTGGTGCATAAGAGTCAGTGGTGCGGTGGAAGAGAGTCAGTGGTGTGACGAAAGAGAGTCAGTGGTGTGGTGGATAAGAGTCAGTGGTGCGGTGGAAGAGAGTCAGTGGTGCTGTGGAAGACAGTCAGTGGTGCAGTGGAAGAGTCAGTGGGCGATAGTTTTGAAAATCTGTGCTCTTTTCGTGACAATCTGGCGTCAGAGCTGGTGGGAACCATAGCTGATCAAGACCCTATCCCACTTCTCCGTCGGTGCCCCCAGTAGCAGGCCTGGCCTGGCTGTCGGGTTAGAAGTAGTCATAGTTACCACGACGGTGTAGTCTGTTTGGGTAGCAGTCACCATAGTTACCATGACGGTGTAGTCTGTTGGTGTAGCAGTCACCATAGTTACCATGACGGTGTAGTCTGTTGGTGTAGCAGTCACCATAGTTTCCATGACTGTGGAATCTGCTTAAGAAATAATGCACAGTCCTTGCTGTTACGTCCATTCTGGGATTTAAGAAAAAACCCCCCAAACCCTCCCTCCTATACCCCCTCCCAAGCCTCTCTCTCTCATGCCTCCCTCTCATACCTCCTTGTCATGCCTCCCTCTCATACCTCCCTCTCATACCTCCCTGTCATGCCTCCCTCTCATACCTCCCTCTCATGCCTCCCTCTCATACCTCCCTCTCATACCTCCCTCTAATGCCTCCTTCTCATACCTCCCTCTCATGCCTCCCTCTTATGTCTCATTCTCATGCCTCACTCTTAAGACGACACAAAGATGTGGCTCAGCATCTCCACCTCAATGGCTGCAAGGAACGTCAGCTCGTGATTCCAGGGAGAGAGTAGCAGAAGAAGAGGAAGAAGAAGAAATGAAGAAGAAGAAGAAGAGGAAGAAGAAGAAGAAGAAATGAAGAAGAAGAAGAAGAGGAAGAAGAAGAAATGAAGAATTAGAAGAAGAAGAAGAAGAAAAGGAGGTAGAAGAAGAAATGAAGAAGAAGAAATAAAGAAGAAGAAGGAGAAGAGGAAGAAGAAGAAATGAAGAAGAAAAAGCAGGAGAAGAAGAAGAGGGAGAAGAACTAGAAATAAAACGAATATTTCTCTGAGTATTTCCTTTATATTTCTCGTCTGTATATTCTTTTTGTTTTCTGTATATTGTGAGACCTGGACACTTAACAAAACAGCTGAGAAACACATAAATGCCTTTGAATGCAAAAGCTGCAGAAGAGTTCTCCAAATATCATGGACACAAAAAAGAACAAATATATCCATACTACAAGAACTTAATATTGAAGAAGGCTGGCTAGTAAAGAGGATTAAAGAGAGAAAACTTAAATATTTTGGACATATTAAACGTCATGATAATCTAGATAAACCCGTCTTGGAAGGGTACACAATGGGAAAAAGAAAGAGAGGAAGACCAAGGCTAAGATGGGTGCAAGACATCGTTGATGATCTGAAAATGGGTACATCAGCAGTAGGGCATCTTGCTTACAACAGAGAGGCCTACAGGAGAGCTGTTAGGGAGGCAAAGTTTGGCAAGGGACATGCAAATGGCTGACTGATATTCTTTTTATTTCTGTTCATTTTTTTATGCGAGCAATGACCGTTCATGAAAGAAAAATATATTGTTTTGTTATTGAAATCATTATTATCGAATTTCGCTACTTAGTCCTGCAAGAGCGACGGAGATTATGGATTAGATTTAGGGTTATTTTAGAAAAGTAACCCGTTTCTTATATTTCAAAGAACCAGGTTGAAGTTAATGATTGTTTTTTTCTCGTAGTGGCGACCTCTGGTGTGAACATTTTGTTCGTAGCTGTCTGGTATGTGGAGAGAACTTTACAGCTGAATTGTTACAGTGTAAGAGCTTTTACGAAGAAATGTGGTTTCTTGGGCCTAATGTAAGAGGAAGATTGTAGGAGTTTTATTGATTAGGTCATTTGATAAATGGAGGTGGTTTCTGAAGGTCTCCGAGGTTTGATAGTGTCAGAGTGTCTGGGAGAGAAAGAGAGAGAACAGTTTGGAAGAGATCAAAGAATTGAGAGAGAGAGTGTTAGTGAGAGAGGATGAGTAGGAGAGAGAGAATGAGAGAGAGCTGGAAAGAGATCAAAGAATTTAGAGAGAGGAAGAGAGAGTTAGTGAGAGGGGGTGAGTAGGAGAGGGGGGGGAGAAAGAGTGGGAGAGAGTTAGAAAAAGAGCAAAAAATTGAGAGAGAGGAAGAGAGTGTTAGTAAGAGAGGGTGACTAGGAGAGAGAGAGAAGGAAGGAGAAAGAGTAGGAGAGAGAAAAATAACAAAGGATTGAGAGAGAGGAAGAGAGTGTTAGCGAGAGAGTATGAGTAGAGGAAAGAGAGTATTTGAGCCAGGGAGTGAGCGACAAAACGAGAGCGAGAGGAAAAAAATGAGAAAGAGAAGAAAAGAGTGAGAGTAAAAGATGGAGAAAGAAGAAAAAAACACAGGGAGAGAGAGAGAGAGAGAGAGAGAGACAGGGAGAGAGAGATAACGAAAAAAAGAGTGAGGATAGAAAGGAACGTCTCGAAGACCCATACATTCCACCACCCACCGGTACAACAGAGGCGTGTGATCTCGATGTCTTTTTTATAGCTGAAAGTGCAAAAACTCCACATCCACTCACTGAAGCAGAACTTTTGGCGCAAAACTTCCAATGCTTCCTAATTTAGAGGAACTGATAGCGAAAAGATTTCACGTTTTCTTTTGCATTGTAATTTGTAGTGCAAAAATTTCACTTTTTACTTTGTATGCAAATTGTAGTGCAAAAATTCGACTTTTTGCTCTGTATTTCATTTTGTAGCGCAAAAATTCCACTTTTTCCAATTTTAGCTGAGGTCGCTGTGAAAACATTGTACTTCCTGCTTTGTAGTAAAATTTTCAGTGCAAAAAAGGGGGTGAAGACGCCCCATAGCCGATATGCCAGCGTCAGGGTTGGCGCCCCATAGCCGATATGCCAGCGTCAGGGTTGGTGACCCATAGCCGATATGCCAGCGTCAGGGTTGGCAACCTACAGCTGACCAAGACCCTGTCCCACCTCTCCTTTGGCACCCCCAGTAACAGCCATAGCCTGGCTAACGGGATCGCCAGTCCCCATGGTGGTGGAATCTGCTAAAGAAGCATTGCACACCCCCTGCTTTTTAGCTGTACTCCGGAACTGAAAAAAAAACCCGCTCCCACCCCAATACAATGTTGTGCCTCAACATCTCTACAGCATCGGCTGCAAAGAACAACAGTTTGCAGTTACAGGGAGTTCATACAGTACAGGTACAGTGCAAGAATTCCACATCCCTCTTTGGGGTAGAATTCATGATGCAAAAATTATGTTCCTTTCGCTGGAGTTGATCTTATAGGAAAAGAATCCACTTTTTCTAATTTGAATGAGAATATTTTCGCGTCATTCTTTTTTTCAGTTGCCGCCATATTTCTTTTTATAAAATATTTTGTGCATTACGCCATCAGTCGTAATTATATACGTAGCCCATTAATCTTAAATACATCTGTAGTCATCAGACTTAATTACATCTGTAGTCATCAGACTTAACTAAATCTGCAGCCATCAATCTTAATTACATCTGTAGTCATCAAACTTAACTACATCTGTAGCCATCAATCTTAATTACACGTGTAGCTCATCAATCTTAATTACACGTGTAGCCCATCAATCTTAATTACACGTGTAGCCATCAATTACATGGCCGTGAGGTGCCGCCGGTGTCAGCGTGAGACCTGTAAGGCGACCTTACATGCTCGTGCCACTAACTTAAACAGACAGCAGAGATGTTACGACCAAGCTAGGACGACGCGGAGCACACAAGAAAAACCGCCACGACGACCTCTCAGTGGGGCTGTGGTGCCAAACTTGTCAGCTGACTCCATCAACACGCAGTGGGGGGGGGGGGGCGCCTTAACCCTTATCATCGCTTGTAAGAAAGCCCGTCTACATAAAAGGAACAGGTTTAAACCCCACTCTCGGCATGCGTCACAAGTCTCCAGACTCTAGAAGAAAAAAAATAACATGCCAGCTCTTCTAGGAATTAACCAGCCAAACCTGGCACAAAGGGAAAAGATCATGACAGTTTGGGGGTGGAAGAGGGGGAGGGGGGGTTGCATTTGAAGATGTTTGTTGAAGATGTGACTTGTGAAAACATTCCGTCTCCTTTTCTATAGGCGGCATAGAAAGCTCAGAACATAGAAAGCTCAGAACATAGAAAGCTCAGATCATAGAAAGATCAGAACATAGAAAGCTCAGATCATAGAAAGCTCAGATCATAGAAAGCTCAGAACATAGAAAGCTCAGAACATAGAAAGCTCAGAACATAGAAAGATCAGATCATAGAAAGATCAGAACATAGAAAGCTCAGATCATAGAAAGCTCAGATCATAGAAAGCTCAGATCATAGAAAGCTCAGAACATAGAAAGCTCAGATCATAGAAAGATCAGATCATAGAAAGCTCAGATCATAGAAAGCTCAGATCATAGAAAGATCAGATCATAGAAACCTCAGATTATAGAAAGCTCAGAACATAGAAAGCTCTGATCATAGAAAGCTCAGAACATAGGAAGCTCTGATCATAGAAAGCTCAGAACATAGGAAGCTCTGATCATAGAAAGCTCAGAACATAGAAAGCTCTGATCATAGGAAGCTCAGAACATAGAAAGATCCGAACATAGGAAGCTCAGAACATAGAAAGCTCAGATCATAGAAAGCTCAGATCATAGGAAGCTCAGAACATAGAAAGCTCAGATCATAGAAAGCTCAGATCATAGGAAGCTCAGAACATAGAAAGCTCTGATCATAGAAAGCTCAGAACATAGAAAGCTCTGATCATAGAAAGCTCAGATCATAGAAAGATCAGATCATAGAAAGATCAGATCATAGAAAGCTCAGAGCATAGAAAGTTCAGATCATAGAAAGCTCAGAACATAGAAAGCTCTGATCATAGAAAGATCAGATCATAGAAAGATCAGAACATAGAAAGCTCAGATCATAGAAAGCTCAGATCATACAAAGTTAAGAGCATAGAAACCCCAGAGCATAGAAAGCTGAACGAAGATCATTGCGATGGATCTGAATTCCAGGTAACATCGTGCAGGTGACAGCTTCTTGGTCCAGGTAGCATCGTGCAGGTGACAGCTTCTTGGTCCAGGTATCATCGTGCAGGTGGCAGCTTCTTGGTCCAGGTAGAATCGTGTAGGTGGCAGTTTCTTAATCCAGGTAGAATGCAGGTGACAGATTCTTCGTCCAGGTAGCATCGTGCAGGTGACAGCTTCTTGGTCCAGGTAGCATCGTGCAGGTGACAGCTTCTTAGTCGAGGTAGCATCGTGCAGGTGACAGTTTCTTGGTCCTGGTAGCATCGTGCAGGTGACAGCTTCTTCGTCCAGGTAGTATCGTGTAGGTGACAGCTTCCTGTTCCAGGTAGCATCGTGCAGGTGACAGCTTCTTCGTCCAGGTAGTATCGTGCAGGTGACAGCTTCCTGTTCCAGGTAGCATCGTGCAGGTGACAGCTTCTTCGTCCAGGTAGTATCGTGTAGGTGACAGCTTCCTGTTCCAGGTAGTATCGTGCAGGTGACAGCTTCCTGTTCCAGGTAGCATCGTGCAGGTGACAGCTTCCTGGTCCAGGTAGCATAGCGCAGGTGACAGCTTCTTGGTCCAGGTAGTATCGTGCAGGTGACAGCTTCCTGGTCCAGGTAGCATCGTGCAGGTGACAGCTTCTTCTGTTCCAGGTCACAAGCTTGGAAGCTAAAACGATAGTTATTCCTCTCTGCGCCATGAGATGCGGTGTAGTGTAGTAACTGTAGTGTAGTAACTGTAGTGTAGTAACTGTAGTGTAGTAACTGTAGTGTAGTAACTATAGTGTAGTAACTATAGTGTAGTAACTGTAGTGTAGTAACTATAGTGTAGTAACTGTAGTGTAGTAACTATAGTGTAGTAACTGTAGTGTAGTAACTGTAGTGTAGTAACTGTAGTGTAGTAACTATAGTGTAGTAACTGTAGTGTAGTAACTGTAGTGTAGTAACTGTAGTGTAGTAACTATAGTGTAGTAACTGTAGTGTAGTAACTGTAGTGTAGTAACTGTAGTGTAGTAACTATAGTGTAGTAACTGTAGTGTAGTAACTATAGTGTAGTAACTATAGTGTAGTAACTGTAGTGTAGTAACTATAGTGTAGTAACTGTAGTGTAGTAACTATAGTGTAGTAACTGTAGTGTAGTAACTATAGTGTAGTAACTGTAGTGTAGTAACTGTAGTGTAGTAACTATAGTGTAGTAACTGTAGTGTAGTAACTATAGTGTAGTAACTATAGTGTAGTAACTGTAGTGTAGTAACTATAGTGTAGTAACTGTAGTGTAGTAACTGTAGTGTAGTAACTATAGTGTAGTAACTGTAGTGTAGTAATTGTAGTGTAGTAACTGTAGTGTAGTAACTATAGTGTAGTAACTATAGTGTAGTAACTATAGTGTAGTAACTATAGTGTAGTAACTATAGTGTAGTAACTGTAGTGTAGTAACTGTAGTGTAGTAACTATAGTGTAGTAACTGTAGTGTAGTAACTATAGTGTAGTAACTGTAGTGTAGTAACTGTAGTGTAGTAACTGTAGTGTAGTAACTGTAGTGTAGTAACTGTAGTGTAGTAACTATAGTGTAGTAACTGTAGTATAGTAACTTTGGTGTAGTAACTGTAGTGTAGTAACTGTAGTGTAGTAACTATAGTGTAGTAACTGTAGTGTAGTAACTATAGTGTAGTAACTGTAGTGTAGTAACTATAGTGTAGTAACTGTAGTGTAGTAACTGTAGTGTAGTAACTATAGTGTAGTAACTGTAGTGTAGTAACTGTAGTGTATTAACTGTAGTGTAGTAACTGTAGTGTAGTAACTATAGTGTATTAACTGTAGTGTAGTAACTGTAGTGTAGTAACTGTAGTGTATTAACTGTAGTGTAGTAACTATAGTGTAGTAACTGTAGTGTAGTAACTATAGTGTAGTAACTATAGCGTAGTAACTGTAGTGTAGTAACTGTAGTGTAGTAACTGTAGTGTAGTAACTATAGTGTAGTAACTGTAGTGTGGTAACTATAGTGTAGTAACTATAATGTAGTAACTATAGTGTAGTAACTATAGTGTAGTAACTATAGTGTAGTAACTATAGTGTAGTAACTGTAGTGTAAAACTTGTTTGGTGCAAGTTTACAAGTTATAATTTTTGGGAGGAATATTTTCTCAAGACGGTTACAGACCAATATTTCTCTTGGCAATGTACCACCTTACTCGGGTCTAATCTAGCTCCCCCATCATGACCACCAACCCAGATTCTCCCCTCCCCCTTGGTATATTGTTTGCTAATTTTGCATAAATCCTGAACATTTAATCAATACACAACGCATTAACGTGCAGTACAAATCACCAAGTCTGGAATTAAAGGACACCGCATTTTAATCTCACCGTACGCCACGACAACACATACAACTGACATTGACATCAACATGACATCAAGACAGGTGTTATTATAATGGTAATTAAGCATGGTGTCATATGATAATGACTTCTCATGCTGCATTACTGACAACCTGATGGACCTGGGGGCTGGGGCTCTCTTGGCCCTACACGTGGCCCACACTACGAATCTAACGTGCAATGGCGCGTATTCCACGAAGCTACCGCTGCCATGACACACCTCTATATAACCGCGTTGCTAGAGCACAAGATCAAACTACATGGAAGCATTTTAACGAATCAAAGATGTTGCCCATCAAGTATACTTATAAATAACACCCGAAAACCATGTCCATATTGATAGGTAAATACAGAAACCTACTTCACAGCTTACTGCACAACTACATAATCTACGCCACATGAGGTGGATACGGGCAGAATATAGCCAAAGATCACTGTAATACACAGCACATCCAGAGGCACAACTACACAAGACAGCCCCCAGCCATTGCCTCTATCTGCAAGGCAATGTTTATATATGATATATCTTATATCTTATATCCTTCCCGTGCCGTTAAACGTCACATAGGGCTCGCAAAGTAGTTCGCCAATTTTTACTGTCTTCAGCGAGTCTTTCAACCTCATCAAGGGATTTTATGCCTGTTAATTTGGCCTCTCTTAACAATGACCTCTTCCGAGTTTCACGCGGTCTGCCTCTTTTTCTTTGGCCTGTTGTGTTCCACTTGATAGCTTGTTTTGGGATTCTCTGATCGTTTCTTCTCATCATGTGACCAACATATGTCCATCTCCTTTTCCTGATCACCCATGAGACTGGTTGTTGTTCAGTCATCTGTCTTATCTCTGCATTGTTCTTGAATTCGTTCCACTTGATGCCGAGTATTTTCGTTACGCATTTGTTTTCAAAAGAGTCTAATTTCTTGTCTAGTTCTTTAGTTGTTTTTGTTTCTTTAGTTGTATATATATATATATATATATATATATATATATATATATATAATCTTTCTGAAACCAACTACCAATCATGTGGACGATGACGGTCAAGGTCGTACACCCCTCTACTTAAGCGTGCATCGTCAACAGTAGAGTGTTTCTTGTCTTGTCTTGTTTTGCGTTATCTCCCTATAACTGCTAGCTGGTGTTTTTTTGCAGCCGATGCTGTGGAGGTGATGAGGCAGAGCACCGTATCGGCGTGGGAGCGGGTTACGGCGGCTACCTTTTTCAGTCCCAGAGTACAGCTAAAAGCAGGGGGGGGGGGTGCAGTCCACCACCCTGGGGACTATATCGATCTCTGTCCCCTTAGCCAGGCTACGCTTGGCTGTGTCCAAAGGTGCACACGGTGGAGTGTAGACAATGTTTACATGGAGGCTCATGACGTGGGTCGTAAAAGGGGGGGGGGGGGTGGGGAACCGCAGAAAAAGGAGAGAGTGATGTAATGGTAGGAGAGGGTAGGAGAGTTCAAACCGTTTAAACTCACAATTCAGTTACACCTAACATTCCCCTCTCCCACAAGCATACTCCCTCTGCTCCAAGTTCCGCTCCTTTCTCACGTGCTACACATATTTCAAAACCTTCTCACGGCATCAGACTACAACCCCTCTACCTCAACTGCAGTCACCTATTCCGCTTTCTTCCGGCTAGACTACCATTATACCACTCTCTCCCTTTTCTGTTGTTCCCCTCTACCCCCCCCCCCCACCCCCACCCCTTTATAATCCATCTATCACACATCACAAGTCTCCATTTAAACATTCTCTACACTCCACCATACGCACTTCTGGACACAGTCTCTTACAAGTCACAGCTAAGTGCTCCGTTTATTTTATTCTGTTTTGTTTTTTCATTCCTACATTTTTTCCTTAGCATTCAAGTGTTTTTATATTTTATCTCCTCTCTCTCTACTCCTTTGTCCTGTGTGTTTTTGTATGATTAAGGCCCACGCCGAAGCGTCACAACTTTGTAGTCGTTAAGTAATAAAGCTGCTCCTACTTTTTTGTCCTAGTTTATACCATGGTCAGCGTGAGCACTCTTCGCGTGCATCCCAGCTTTACCTCCCAGCTCTTCTTCCTGTACAGATATTATGGATCTTAATTTTACATCAAAGGCTGTCAACCAGCCAGGAATCCTTTCCTCCTTCCCGAGGGTGAGCGGAGGGAACTTCATGATTAGAGAATCCTCACCAAAGAAAGACAAGACTCAGACTTTCTTCACTCTGTCAGTATCAGTATTCCAACAGTTCCGTCAATCTGTTTCGCTCTGTCAGTATCAATATTCCAACAGTTCCGTAACTCTGTTTCACTCTGTCAATCTTTGGTGTAAATCTCACTCTCTTGAAACTTTGAAATCCCCACCCCCCCCCCCTTTCCGCCCGGGGGTTGCAGAATTTCCTTCTGACTGAAAACACCTGAAGGATAGAGCCCAGGACTGCGTGACGTGCTACGGAGTTTGTAGGTCTGAAGGCGTGTATACGTACCTTGTTTGTTGTACAGTTTACTTTCTCGGTTGTTCTGAGCTGCAAATTTTACTTCATTCAATGCGCCAACTCTCTCCTCCCCACCTCTCTGTCACAGCCTCTCTGTCACAGTCTCTCTGCGTACGCAGTTGACATGACAGAAGAAGAAGAAGAAGAAGAAGACGAAGCTTAACTTAAAGAGAAACTAATCTCCAGATGCCGAGTAAATTGCTAATGATCTGTTTATTTTTATCCTACAATGATCACTATTAATATATTTGATTGTTTTATGAATTAATCTAAGCTCTCTCTCTCTCTCTCTCTCTCTCTCTCTCTCTCTCCAAAAGAAGATTACAATAAGGAAATTAGCTGTGCTGTTAATGCTGTTTATGAATTCAAGCATGAAATAACATTTCATGAAAAGCTCGCCCCGCTTATGGAAATAACTCCAACGTTATCAGTTGCCCTGGTATAATAGGATGTATTACCTGTTGTCATTGATTTGAGCGCTCTGTCCATTAGAGATTGTCTCAGATATCCAGAAAGTAAAGCTTATTCCATTAAAAAGGATAATTAGATTGACGCTTAATTTAGCAGCGGTCAATATTGTCCGAGTAATTTCCACTCAGCGGAAAATTATTAGTACGATTTGTGCGACCCTAAAAGCGAGTCATGGAATCCATTGTTTAGATTATTTTCTGTTTAATGGCAACACCTTTTCACACAAATGTGATTTGTTTATTCGAGTTTCATGAAGCGTTCCCTAAACAGATATTGGAAGATTTCTAATTAAATTCGATAACAACCAAGGGAAGTAATTACAGATTGTCCCCGCTTTACGACCTCTCGCTTTACGATGAATCTTTTCCCCTTTTTTTGTTTTTTTTTTGTTTTCCGATCATCTGTCCCTTAAAATAGCAGGACTTCTTGCTGTAAATTGGAGTTTATGTTTTGAGAGTACACAGTGTACAGCTGAGAAACACATAAATGGCTTTGAGTGTAAATGCTACAGAATAATTCTTCAAGTATCATGGACGCAGAAAAGAGCAAATATATCTGTACTACAAGAATTTAGTATTGAAGAAGGCTGGCTAGTAAAGAGGATTAAAGAGAGAAAACTTAAAATATGTTTGACGCATTAAACATCATGATAATTTAGAGAAGACCGTCTTGGAAGGATACATAATGGGAAAAAGAAAGAGGAAGACCAAGGCGACTATGGCTGCAAGACATCGTTGAGGATCTGCAAATGGACGCATCAGCAGTAGGCCATCTTCCTTACAACTGCGAGGCCTGGGATATGCAAATGATTGACAGTGTAGAGGTTGCCTATAGGAATCTCAAACTCAGAATCTAGAAATACAATGTCCGCTCCATCTTATTATATGCAACCGAAACGTAAGACCCTGTCAGAGAATAGACTGAGAGGATCTGATGGAAGATACATATTGAAAATTAATTTTAAGAATGCACTGGGAAGAGCGTGTGGCAAACGAGGAAATAACGGAACGAACGAGCATTGAGAACATTACTAATGAAGTCAAAAGACGAAGGTGAAAATAGCTAAGCCACTTACTGCATATCTCCTCAGCATAACAACATACTGAAGACCATACTAGAAGGAAAGGTGAAAGGGAAAAGAGCAAGAGAAAGATGGAGATGTAGATGAGAAGATAACGCACGAGAATGGACATGCGCCACCAAGGCGAAGGAGTGAGGGAACTGGAGATTCATTATCACCAACCTTCGTTCTGGAGAAGGCACCATGATGATGATGATGATGATGATTATGATGGTGATGATGGTGATAATGAGCCACATACTACGAATGGAAAGAACAAGACACGTCTACATCGCCTTGACATGGAAATCTCAAAGGAGAAGAAAGAGAGTGAAGACACTGGTTACATAGAGACGCACAAAACACAGGAAGAACTAAAGGAAGCGGGAAATACATAGTCTGAGGTATCCCGACTTGCGCAAGACGGGACTGGCTGGGGAACCCTTTTTGATGCTTTATGTTCCACTGGGAGTACAGAGGGCATGATGATGATGATGATGATACGGTTTTTATTTAATATAAATATACTTATTTTACACTTTCTACAGAACTTACAAGTCTTCACTGGCTAGTAAAATAGAACTTGAAATTAACAAGGAAAAAACAAAAATAATGAAACTTCTCATTAATCACGAAGGACAAATATACGTAGAAGGAACAACTGTTGAAGAAGTAAACTATTCTGCACAATTCTGCAGCTACATAAACCAAATGGTTACACCAGAAAGGAAGTTAGAATCAAAAGTGCAAAAGAAGAATTGGCATTTAAGAATCTTGAGAACATATGGCATTCAAAAGTTATAAGAACAAACACCAAACTAAGACTATTAAATTGAAATGTAATATCCACCCTTATTTATGCATGCGAAAGCTGGAAAATAACTAAAGAAATAGACAACAAATTAGACTCTTTTGAAAACAAATGCCTAAGGAAAATACTCGGTATAAAGTGGAACGAATTCAAGAACAACGCAGAGATAAGGTAGATGAGCAAACTGTCTCAGGGTTATCAGAAAAGGGAGATGGACATGTATCTGTCACGTGATAAGAAGAAACGGTCAGAGAATCCCCAAAACAAGCTGTCAAGTGAAACATAACAAGCCGAAGAAAAAGAGGTCGACCACGTGAAACTCTGAAGAGGACATTGTTAAGAGAAGCCAGTTTAGTGGGCATAACATCCCTTGATGTGGTTGAAAAGTTTGCCGAAAACAAGAAAACTTGGTGAACCACCATGCGAACCATATGCGACGTTTAACGGAACGAGAAGAATGTAAGATGTAAGATAGAACTTACACAGTCATTCTAGTTTGTTTTTTTTTGTGTGCTGTAAAACACGTTTGGTTGTTGACAGTAAAGTTAAGGGTGATTCGAAATTACTGTGGGTTTTCCACGTCCCTTAAGTCTGAAACTGATAAAGAAACTGCTTACAGATTATGAAAATGTAACTCAAAAAGTTTCAACAACTGCAAAATCAATACTGCAGAAAGCTAAAGAGTTTCAGTATATATGCCTTCAGTAGCCCATAAGATGTGGCTGACACTGACTCTAGTGATGAAGTACATGGAGGCGGGTGTTCAGTTTTCTTCTATCTTTTAGTAAAACTCACACCGTAAGCTCTATTTACTTCGTTATGTAAGATGCCCAGGAGTATTAAGTTTTTCTCTAAGTATGCTCCAGCATTTGCGACGCGAATGTTTGGATTGCAGCAGTAATTCTGAGCTTCAGCTCATCGAAGGGAGATAACACAACTCTTGGGAACAATATCCTCAGCGTCTCCACCCAGGAAGAAATCAAACGGCGTAAATATTGAGTGAGCGAGGAGTTCATGGAGTTCATCAAGCCCGACCTCGCCCCCAGACAAAGTTCTCCGACAACACGAGGATAATGTGGTTCTTGCCAATACAGAACACTAGCAGTCTTTTGACATGGAGAACAATCTCTTGATATATAAAGAATAATCTCTTGATATACAGAACAATCTGTTGATGTACAGAACAATCTCTTGATATATAAAGAATAATCTCTTGATATACAGAACAATCTCTTGATGTACAGAACAATCTCTTGATATATAAAGAATAATCTCTTGATATACAGAGCAATCTCTTGATATACATAACAATTTCTTGATATACAGAACAATCTCTTGATATACAGAACAATCTCTTAACATATAAAGAATAATCTCTTGATATACATAACAATCTCTTGACATATAAAGAATAATCTCTCGATATACAGAACACTACCAATCTCTGGACATACAGAACATGAACATTACCAGTCTCTTGATATACAGAAAAATCTCTTGACATACAGAACACTACCGGTTTCTGGATATCTCTCTCTCTCTCTCTCTCTCTCTGAACCTTAAGTGCCCAGGGCACATGGGGCTTCCGCAAGGGTTTTCCACAAATGCCTGTCCTTCGCCTTTTTTTCTGCTCTTGCCCAGGTGAGCCCTCTACTGCTCAACATCCTTTCTGTTGTTCTTCTTCATGTCTCTTTTGGTCTACCCTTACTTCTGTTCCCCTGTGGTGTCCATCTTAGTGCTATTTTTGGTAGTGAGTTGTCAGTCATTCGGAGCACATGTCCCAACCATCGTCAGCGTCTTTCCTCAATAATTGTTGTCAGTGGTTTCATCTGCATTTCTGCTAATAAGATGTTATTTCTTATGGTGTTTGGCCAAAATATTTTTCTAATTCCTCGTAAACATTTAGTCTGGAAAGAATTCAACTTGTTTTCTATGGTTTTGGTGATTTTCCAGCATTCACTTCCATAGAGTAGTACACTTAGAACATTACTCTTAAATATCCTAATTTTCATATTTATGCTTAGTTTTTTTTTATTTCCATAGTCTGCAGCATTGCAAAAGCCTGGTTTGCTCTAGTAAGTCTGTTGTTGATGTCCTCTGTGCTGTCTCCATTTTCTACTACTCTGCTGCCAAGGTATACAAATTCGTTGACCTCCTCCACTAACTTGTTATCTACTCTGAGTACATTTCTGTTGTTCACATTTTGTTTCATTAACTTTGTCTTTCCTACGTTGATCTTTAGTCCTATGTTGTTTGCATTCTGAGTTAGCTTGTTTATTTTATCTTGCATATCTTTGTGACTGCTTGATAATAGACAAATGTCGTCCGCAAAGTCAAGGTCCTCCAGCACTGTGTCAAGGGTCCATTGTAATCCTCTGCGTTTGTCTGATGTTGCCTCCTTCATTAACCAGTCTACTGTCAAGATAAATAATGTTGATGATAGTACACATCCCTGTTTCACTCCTGTTTGTACCCTAAAGCTGCTGGAGGTATGTTCTCCACAGATAACTTTGCACTGAAAACCCTCGTATAGGGCTTTGATTACATTAACTATTTTAAGGGGGAGGCCATGCCATCTTAGGATTTTCCACAGTGCATCTCTGTTGACACTGTCAAAAGCTTTCTCAAAATCTATGAATAATTCATATGTTGTGCTATGCCACTCATTTGCCTGTTCTAATATTTGTCTAAGTACAAATATGTGGTCTATGCATGATCTTCCTTTCCTAAATCCTGCCTGCTCTTTCCGAAGTTTTTCCTCAAGTGTTGGTACAATTTTGTTGATGATTATTCTGCAAAATACTTTACTGGTGAGTGGCAGTAGGGTAATGCCTCTCCAGTTCCCACAATCTCTGAGGTCACCCTTCTTTGGTAGTTTTACTATAAGCCCAGTTTTCCACTCCTCTGGGGCTTTTTCTAGATCCCAAATTTGTTGTAATATCCGGCAAAGTTGTTTTGGTGTTTCTCTTTCTTCTGCTTTCAACATCTCAGCAGTCACTTCATCTTCACCTAGTGCCCTGTCTGATATTAACTTCTTTATCGCCTCCTTTACTTCACTTATTGTTATTGGTCCTGTATTGATGTTTAGTTCCGTTTTTGCTTCAGGTATGTCTATTGTTTGTGCTGCTTGTGTTCTGTTTAGTAGGGTGTTAAAGTGTTCCTTCCATCTTTTTCTCTTTCTCCACTGACCAGTTGTCCATTTTGTGTTCTTACTGCACTTTCACATCTTGTGTTGAAGTTACCTGTCATCTGCTTTGTGATTTTATATATGGTTTTCATGTCATTTGTATATGCTGCTTTCTCTGCTGTTTCTGCTAAGTTGTCATAATATTGACGTTTATCTTGACGGCATGATTCCTTCACTTCTTTGTCTTTTTGTGCATAATTACTTAAAACTCGTTCTTTAAACCGTTGTGATTTGGTGTTCAGTAATTTTTTTCTTGATTTCTTGTCTTTGCTCTATCTTTTCCCATGTGGTCTCGCTTATCCATTCCTCTTTTCTCCTTTTCCGATATCCCAGCACCTCTTTTGCCGTTTCCTGTAGTGTTTTATTGAACTCTAATATGGACATTTCTGCTTTGTCTTGTAGGACACTGAAGCGGTTCTTAAGTACTACTGAGAATTCATTTCTTGTTTGCTGGTCTATCAGTTTTCTTGTATCAAAATGTATCTTTCTGTGGTCTCCGATTTTGGCTTTCCTTAATTTTAGTTTTATTTTAGCTACCAGAAGGTTGTGATCACTTCCTACATCTGCTCCTTTCCTTGCTCGCACATCTTGTAGTGACCGTTTCCACTTGTTGTTTATTAGTATGTGATCGATTTGGTTTTCTATGGTTTTATCTGGTGACCTCCAAGTCACCTTATGGATGTTTTTATGTTGGAAAATTGTCCCTCCGATGGTCATCATGTTTTCTTCACAGAAACTGCACAGTCTTTCTCCATTTTCACTTATTTCTCTGATTCCTTCTCTTCCCATGAATCTTCTTCTATCTTCATTTCCTTCACCTACTTTTGCATTGAAGTCGCCCAAGATGAGTAGCATATCATGCTTGGGTATTGTTTCTACTGTGGCTTGGAGGCTGTTGTAAAAATCTTCTTTTAATTCCTCTTCAGCTGCTTCTGATGGTGCATAACAAACTATAATAGACAGCTTCGTGAATCTTGAGTTGAAGCGTGCATATAATAATCTCTCATTTATTGGGGTCCATTTCAGCAATGCTCTTGATGCTTCTTTTGTAATAATCAATGCTACTCCTCCTTCATGAAGATCTTCTTTACCTGACCATATTATTGTATCTTCTGTGTGCTGTGTTATTAATTTCCTTCTGCCTTGTCCTGTCCATCTTGCTTCTTGTATTCCTAGTATGTCTAGTTTGTATCTGTGCATTTCCTTGATGGTTTGTGCTAGTTTTCCAGTCTGGTTTAGTGTTCTTACATTCCAGCTGCCTATTTGCATCTTGTGTTTAGGTTCCAGGAGGTCTGCAGTCGGGCTGGGGACTTCCAGTGGCTGGCTTTCATCCACAACCTTCATGGGCTCAGTTTCCTGATACGCATTTCTCCTTCCACCTGCATTTGTTTTTTCCCTTGCTTCCGTTTCTGTAGCAGTCTGATAGTTTTTTTTACCAGATAGGGTTGCTGGCCCTATGCTGAACCCTCCTTAGTCGCCTTTTACGATCATGCGTGGTAGGGTACAGTGGTCCTATTCTTTGCAGATCCCGGGTACCACACGGGTGTTTCTGGACATACAGAACATAAACACTTCCAGTCTCCAGACATACAGAACACTACCAGTCTCCAGACATACAGAACACTACCAATCTTTTTAAAGCACGCTGACCAGCATGGAATACCATTATCTGAAAGTGAATCTTGTACACGCTGTGTCCTGTAACGAATTTACGCTTTGATAACGGACTTTTTTTTCTAGAAAAACCAAAGTACTCAAGTCTCTTTCTCGTAAACAGTCGCCATTTTAGTTATGGCGTCATGTTTACACCCAAACATCCCCGCAGCAAGTACGGTGCTGGAGAATAAAACTGTCTGAATGACAACTTCACATTCCATAAGTGGCTTTATTTTGATGTTTCCGATTTGATTATCATAGGCCATGGAAAACTGAACAATAATTTTCGATTACCTTGTTCTGTATACGAGTATTCCATCTGTGTGAAATTCGATTTACGTCCATTTCGTTTTCCAACCGGGCTATCGGAAAGGAATTCTGGCGGAAAATGAGGAATGTCTGTATATATTCTTTATTTCATATACTGTTCTGTTTTTGTACATTCTATTTCTTTCACGAAGATTTCATTAAACAGTGCTGTTATACAAAGTGTGTTAAAAAAAGCGAACTTTTTATATAAAGCATAAGTGCTCGAGTGATAATATTTTAAGGGCTGTCCTCTTCAAAGTTGTCCCGTTTACTAGCTATACACCGTGTAGCAGTATGGGAGATAACCGGGTTTTTTTCTTTACAGAAGTGGCAGTTGTTATGATTTCTTTTTTAACTTTCCCGTGGTCGGCTAAGACCGTTATAGAAAGTCACGTGGGCTGAGAAACCCCTTGACAGAGAATTGTGGGTAAAAAACTGAGTGAGTTAGTCTTCGTTTGGATGTGTAACTGAGTGGACGGTTTTTGTTATGTCTGTGTCGAGTAAATGGATGTTATCACTGAGCTGTGGAAGGATGAATGGACACGCCATGTGGCAGGGGCAACCTGCCGGCGGTCAGAATATCGTCATCATCATCATCCTCATTTCCACCCAATTCATCACTAAATCCTCGTGTCAAGTGTTACGCTGGACTGGTCTGATTTCCGTATCACTGTGTTACTAACCTTAGCTTTGCAAGAGACTGGAAGTGAAGAGTGACTTGAGACAGTGATTAATTAATCCAGAAACGTAAAGTTGATGGCCGGAGACACTGATTAATTAATCCAGAAACGTAAAGTTGATGGTTGGAGACAGTGATTAACTAATCCAGAAACGTGAAGTTGATGGCCAGAGACAGTGAATATCTATCTAATCCAGTAACACTCGGAAAACGCAGCTTCAAGATCATGTACAAATCAGAATCATCGTACGCATCAAGGCACAACACCAGCTTAGCGAATGCTCCAGCATTCTACTGAGTACCAACAAAAACATAGTAACTCAGTAAACACAGCGGCACACATAAGTCGTCTTCAACGGTTCTCAAAGTTTCTTCCATAAGTTGGAATGCTTGTACCAGGGACTCACTTTTCTGTGGTGGGGCGCACTTCCCTTGTCCCGAGTTCCTGAATTTCCCCCCATGGTCTGGAAACTACTCTGGATATGTTGAGGAGCTTTCACAAATGTGAAGGGCGATTTGTGATACAAAAATGTGTATACTTTTTAACACAAAATCTGTACAGATTGTATTACAACTCCTGTATGCTGTGTGCTGTGTTTGTCTTTTTGTTTGTAACTCCCTTACTCCCCTATTATGTTCTCCAGACCCATCACAAAGAAAAGGTTTGCCTGAAGTGAGTTAAAGTTAAGACAGAATGAGAGGAATATTTCTTGCGTTATTGCTCGCGTTGTGGGCTGTGAATTTTTTTTCATTTAGGTCTAGTTGATATATGTATCATCATCATCATCATCATTGTGTGCCATGCTTGAAGGCTTTGGCAACCATGTCTCTCCACAGTTTCCGATCTTTCATGGTATCCATCAGTTCTGTTGCGCTTCTCCCACGCCATTTTGTCACAGCCATCTAAAACTTTCTCTCTTGCTCTACCTCTCCCTTTCCTGTCTCCAGTTTTTCCTGTTGTCACGATATTTTCAATCACTCCTCTACTCCTTATGCAGCCTTTAAACCTTGACTGTATCCCCCGTAGTGTGTTTATTAATGTTTTTTTTCTCATTGGTTTTCCTTAGACATTCTTCGTTTGTAGATATATCTTCTTCTTCTTCTTCTTCAACTTTCCGAGCTATTAAGTCTCATTGCTGCAGATAAAGTTCGCCTCCAATCCTCTCTATTCCTAATCTTCTCTCGCCAGTTGGTGACACCAATTTCTTTTATATCCTCTTCTATGTTGTCTTTCCATCTCTTATCTTGGTCTACCCTTTGGTCTTGTTTCCCTCATCTCTTATGAATACATAATTTACGTTTGTCTGTTCTCTTCCATTCTTTCTATACATAGATATTTGTTTTCCTTAGGAAATGTTCTTTTACATGTTTTGCTTATATCATTTTATTCACTGATATGGTAGATATCAGCCTTTGCTATATTTAAAGCAGGTGTTGTCAGCTTTCGGGGAACTTTCCCTCTGATTGAGGGGGGTGGGTGGGGTGAGGATTTAGAAGAAAAGTGGGCCGGAGAGTGGAAATGAAAACCACGGCCTGACAAAGGCAAATCGTTGGAACATTGATCTATTGTGGACAATCACAAGAAGATCCTCTTGGAAGGGAAGAAGACCTAGAAGATTATAAAGTGTTCTCATTTAGTCTAAGAAAATTTCAGTTCCACAGTTTTACAATGTCGATAGGGATCAGGATCTGATGTGACCAACAACTTCGAAAGAAGAAGAAGAAGAAGAAGATCAGGATCTTTTGTGACCAACAACTTCGAAAGAAGAAGAAGAAGAAGAAGAAGCCACGCAGCTTTGAGAAAGGCCCTAACATCCCAACAATCTGTCCAGTAGTTTTGACTCTATTTGTCTATGGTCCCGATACCCTCCCCCAATCTCTAAATCCCCATCCATTCCCCCCTCCCCAGAACAGAAGGATTTCCCCTACTTCGAAACCCCGGGATTGTGAGACTCTCAGACTTACCCGATCTGACTGAAAGATAAAACTTTTGGAAGTAAATTTCCCTCAGAAACTTTTTTCCCTGGAAGTCTGTCCGTCACATCGCCAGTCACATCGTCGTGTGGTAATATTTATGGTTTATACTGATATTAATATTTTATATTTGCTTTTACTGACGTGAATTATTATTCAATCTTTTATTCTGTCTAGCCGTCGTCGTACTGAGTGGTGGAAGGCTGACTATACCATACATTCACATCTTACATATATATATCAGGAGCACGAAACAACAATCCTTTTTCTTAAAATCACGATCAATGTATTTACAAAGTTCTCATCCACAAGGCAATGCGAATCAAAATAAAACCCATGCGCACGAAGTCCATATGTTTATATATTTCCACACGCGTTATTGATTCATAAAAAAAGGTTCCTTGAATAGTAAGATTTCAATCCTGATTACAAATGCACACAACTAAACTATACACGTCAGCCTCCATCTATCGAATGACCCTCCTCGTCCACGTCTGCCGCTGGACTTCCACGTGCTCAACTTATCCCCCTTTTTTTTCTCTTCTCGTCTTATATACCTGGTCAGCGCCGGACTCGAAGGCCTGGGGATTTTCCATTCACACGTGGTCGTCTTTGGCCAGTGGGATTTCCATTCAAAACCGGGTCACTGCTTGCTTATTTTTCCACTCCTTACATACTCCCCCTGGTTTTGTTTACAAAATTTTTGTATGGAATACAATAAATTTTACATATACGTTGTAGCATAGCTACATATCCTGAACTCAAAGTCTTTATGTCCTTCTTTTGGAACCAACACACATGTTGCTGTAGTTGCGTGTCGCCTTCCTCCGGTTAGACTGGTGGTGTGTTGGTCGGGCCTATTTTTTGTAATTTTGTGTGCCTTGCAGTATTTCTCATATACTGTATTTGGTCGTGTAATGTGGGCAAGGGTGCTACTCGTTGTTCGACGCTCTGCTCTGTAGCTCCGTCTTCTGATTCGGCGGGTGGTTGGTTTTCATGTACTAGTAAGGATGTACTTGTTCGAGTGGTACTGTCTTCGCTGTCTACTGCTACCTGTGGGGTGGATGCGACTTCTTCCTCCGTTATTTCTACCTGCGTACTGTCAGGTTCGTTCTCTGATTCCGAAGAGTCTACTACTATCTCATCGTCGGTATCGTCATCGTTGTTGGGTGCTATACTGAGTGTAGCCTGCCTGTGCTGGTTGTTTCTGTCGTCTGTAGGGATATTCCAATCTTGTTTGGCCTTTCTCAAATGGTTTGCGTGGACTCGTTGTATTTTCCCTGTCAGTTGGTTCTTTATTATAAATGATACTGGAGATAACTTCTTTAGAACAAAGAATCCCGTTTTCCATTTGCTGTCGTGTTTTGATGTCATATGGTGGTTTAATAAGTATACTGGATCGCCTATAGAAATGTCCTCAGTTGTGCTTTGTTCATCGTACTTTTGCTTTCGTGCGTCTTTGGTTCTGTTTATGTGGTTTATCACTTGTATAAAAGCCTTATGTTGTCTCATTAGCGTGTGTTCTATAGAATCATTTTCACTGTAGCAGTGTGTTCGTAGTCTCAGGATGGCGTCCAGGGGTAGAATGGGGTGTCTCCCGTACATGAGGAAAAATGGGAAGTATCCTGTTCGTTTAGAAATGTTCATATTCATCGCTGCCACCGCCTATGTCAAGTACTCGTCCCATTTACTGACCTCCGTGTTTACCAGTTTGGCAACAATATCATTTAGTGTGCGATGCTGTCTCTCGTTTGTCCCGTTGGCTTGAGGATGGTATGGTGTTGTGAAGATATGGTGAATGTTATAGCGTTTCACCATAGTTTGGAATTGTTCTCCGCGAAATTCGGGACCGTTGTCTGTGACTATAGTAATTGGTACTCCATGTCTTGGGACGATATTGTCGATTACAAAGTCAGCTACTGTTTTACTTTGGATGTTTGGCGTTGGAAAAAAATTCGGCCTCGACATAAATAATATAACTAAACAACAAACTCAGAACAACGCAAATACCACCAGATCTACTGATAGAATCCAGCAACTGCTTGCAGAAATACAGGTACATCCAGAACACGAGGCCGCTATCAAAACGATAATAGACAAGAATCAAGACATTTTCGCAAATAACGACTTAGAATTGGGCAGAACTAATACCGTCCATCTGCACATAGACACTGGATCCAACCCACCAACATACACAAAACCATACCCTACGCCACTCAAACACAGAGGCATTATAGAGAAAGCAATCAAGGATATGCTAGAGGCAAAGATCATAGAACGAGCACCACTGTCCAAGTGGAACTCACCGATAGTTATAGTAAGAAAAAAGGACGGAACACATCGCTTTTGCTGCGACTTTAGAGGACTAAACAAAATCACGACTCCCATCACATACCAGATGCCCAGCGTAGAAGAAATTATGTCAGTGCTCAACGGCGCAAAATACTTTACCACACTAGACGCTAAATCAGGATATTGGAGTATACCTCTAACAGATGACTCTAAAGTGAAGACCAGTTTCACATCCAGTTTTGGAAAGTTCATGTTTACCAGAACTCCGTTTAGCGTCGCCAACGCTGCAGCAGCATTCATGGCATTAATGGATGAAGTACTGTACGGATTATCAGACCACGCCATAGCGTACATAGATGACATCCTGATTTTTACTAAGACGTCGATTCAGGACCACATCAAACACATACAATCTGTGTTTGACAGGCTAAGACAGCATGACGTCAAGTTGAAAATGGCCAAGTGCAACTTCGCACAGAACAAAATCAATTATTTAGGCTTTACCATGAGTAGCCAAGGCATCACACCAGATAAAGAGAAAGTAAAGGCAGTGGCAGAGATAGCCACACCAAGGACAATAAAACAAATACGAAGTTTTATAGGAACAATATCGTACTACAGAAGGTTTATAGACAATTTTTCCCACAAGGCAGAGCCCTTAATCGCGCTCACAAGAAAATATAGCCGATTCTCCTGGTCGCCAGAATGTCAAAGGGCATTCGACACACTAAAAAACGACCTCATGCGACAGACCATGCTCGCATTTCCAGATTTAAATAAACCGATGATACTTTACACAGACGCATCAGCAACAACAGTAAGCGCTCTGTTGCTACAAGACAACAGCACAAGACAGAGAGAGGAAAACCTAAAACCCATCTACTTTCTATCCCATAGACTAAGTGAGTCACAAAGCAAGTGGCACATCAACGAAAAAGAGGCATACGCCATAGTGTAGGCGTTACAGAAACTCCACATATATGTGTTACACAGCCAGTTAAGCATCCGAACAGACAGTATAGGACTTATAAACCTAATGAACGCCAAGCACAAGAACTTCAAAATACAACGATGGAGTCATTTCAGCCAAGCCTACACTGCAGACATTCGTCATATCGCAGGAGCACGGAACCTCGCCGACCAGTTTTCTCGGCCAGGAACAGAACAGTGTAAGGACAACAATCACCAGACAGCAGAAACTGTCAACAAACAGGATAACATGCTTGAAATAAACACCATCAACTCTTCATCCTTTCTGCCAACTGATTTCCCCATGTACGATCCCTTCCCACAGCCACAACCAGTATCTGAAGTCCTACCAGCCCCCACCGAACAGTTACCCACCCCTCCCATCATGGCAGATGAGCAAGACCTGGACGAGGAGATAAGGCAATTAAAAGCAGATATGAAGCACAACCGATTACCAAGAAAAACCAGAGAAAAGTTCAGAATAGTGAATAACGTACTATACAAAGTAGAAGAAGACGACGACGACTACAGGTTGAGAACCGTCATGCCCCAACATCTACAACAACAGGTGTTATCACAATACCACGATAATAACGGGCATATGGGGACGGAAAAAACGTTGAAAGCCATACAAATAGGATACTTTTGGAAAAACATGAGACAGGACGTACACCAGCACATAGAGCAGTGCCAAACGTGCAAAACAAGAAACTTGTTACCTCTAAAAAAAACCGGGTCACTGCTTGCTTATTTTTCCACTCCTTACAGTCGGTCACATCGTTCGTCACCTGTATTTAAACAAGAATTTGTATCTCTTGTTTTACTTATGAGATCACGGCCACTTCTTAAGTGAATCTCCTGGAAGGAAGAGTCGACTTGACATCACAACTGCCATTTATTGTTTCTCATTTTAAGTGACAGTAGCTTTAGGCCATTTTTTTTTTTTTGCTGTTGATCTTTTTTGCGTTACCATTGAAGTGATAGCCATGAATGTCACTTTTTGAAGTACGCCCCGCCATTCCTGTGACGCCATGTTAATGTAACATCTGACCTTGTCTCAAAAACGACCTGTGGGTATTAAGTTACGTATTATATGATAGATTAGAAGGTCATTTCAAGGACATTTTGCAATAAAACTGGTTTCAGAATCCGCTTAAGAGCTTTTCCTTTAGAAATAAATATCTTCTTTATTGTTTTTTTTTTTCATTTAAACTAGCACATGTAACAGGGGGCAGTGATGTCACGTGATGTTTGTAGTTCCAGACACGGGCTTCTGTTGGCGTGTTTGTGGCGAATGAGAGGGCACAGTGGAGAAAGCAGAAGAGAAAGAACGAGAGAGAGAAAGAGAGAGAGAGAAAGAGAGAGAAATAATAATTGGGAAAGAAAAAAAAGCGAGAGAAAGCGAGAGAGAGATAGAGCTGAGTAGGAGTGAGAGATAAAGAAGGGCAGAAAAAGAGAAAGAAAGAGAGAAAGAGAGAGATAGAGCTGAGTAGGAGAGAGAGATAAAGAAGGGCAGAGAAAGAGAAAGAAAGAGAGAAAGAGAGAGAGATAGAGCTGAGTAGGAGAGAGAGATAAAGAAGTACAGAAAAAGAGAAAGAAAGAGAGAGAGATAGAGCTGAGTAGGAGAGAGAGATAAAGAAAGGCAGAAAAAGAGAAAGAAAGAGAGAAAGAGAGAGAGAGATAGAGCTGAGTAGGAGAGAGAGATAAAGAAGGGCAGAAAAAAAGAAAGAGAGAGAGAGAGATAGAGCTGAGTAGGAGAGAGAGATAAAGAAGGGCAGAAAAAGAGAAAGAAAGAGAGAGAGAGAGATAGAGCTGAGTAGGATAGAGAGATAAAGAAGGGCAGGAAAAGAGAAAGAAAGAGAGAGAGAGAGAGAGAGCGAAAGAAAGAGAAATTTAGAAAGAAAGAAAGAAAGAAAGAGAAATTTAGGAAGAGAAATTTAGAAAGAGAGAAAGAAAGAGAGAGAGAGATAGAGCTGAGTAGAAGAGAGAGAGATAAAGAAGGGCAGAAAAAGAGAAAGAAAGAGAAAGGCAGAGAGAGAGAAAGAAAGAGAAATTTAGAAAGAAAAAAAGAGAGAAAGAAAGAGAAATTTAGAAAGAAAGAAAGAGAGAAAGAAAGAGAAATTTAGAAAGAGAGAAAGAAAGAGAAATTTAGAAAGAGAGAAAGAAAGAGAAATTTAGAAAGAAAGAAAGAGAGAAAGAAAGAAAGAGAAATTTAGAAAGAAAGAAAGAGAGAAAGAAAGAAAGAGAAATTTAGAAACAGCGAAAGAGATAGAAAGAGGGAGAAAATGAGAGACACAGAAAAAAAAAGATAGAAAGACAGAGAGAGACAGACAGAAAGAGGAAGAAGACAAAAAGATAAAGAGAGAGAGAGAGAGAGAGAGAGAGAAAGAGACAAAGAGAGAAAGCGCGACAGAGAGGGAGACAATAGATACACAATATTATTGTCTAGAAAAGGTGTTATTACTTCTTGTTTCATTTATCTATGAGGGTAGGGGGGGGGGGCCACCAAATAATGGAGGTTTAGGGCCCATCTCTGAGCAAAAGCTGAAATAATGTAAAAAGATCCCGAGAGTGGGGTGGAGTGGCCCCAAGGGTAAATATGAATGAAACAGAAGTCAGGACAAGCTGACGTGAATGAAAGACACAGGACAACAGCCTGTGTAACATGGGACATTTTCTGCATCCTCTGCACCGGCTGTCTCTCTCTCTCTCTCTCTCTCTCTCTCTCTCTCTCTCTCTCTCTCAGATAACCGACCCAGATCTTTACCGAGGAGTCGCCGAGACAACTGAGTCTTTGTTGTAGAACGGTGTAGGTCCTGTTACATGGGAGTCCAAGTCTTAATCACATAGCACATGCTTATCTTATCAAGAAGATTAACTATGG
Source organism: Achatina immaculata (assembly GCA_009760885.1). Taxonomy (NCBI): domain Eukaryota; kingdom Metazoa; phylum Mollusca; class Gastropoda; order Stylommatophora; family Achatinidae; genus Lissachatina; species Lissachatina immaculata. Next base: position 37,510,124 of record CM019707.1, on the reverse strand, counting down.
CGTCCGTGAGCCGTAGCTAGTCCACTTGCTGAGAGTTCCCTTGTAGCGAAGATCAGAGATAAGAGAAATGACGACTGCGGTAAAACTAGTTCTAGTAAAGAGAGTATATGGATGTGTATGGTTCTGTTTGATTAAAATTTAAAAAAAAAAGATAGAAAAAGTGAGAAAGTGGGTAGAAACAAGAAATGATAGAAAGTAAAATGAGCACGTATAAATTAAGAACATGCAACAATCCAATATTTCGGCCTTTTTTTTTTCAAGGATCACATACAAAAACAGCACAACAGATAAAAGCACCAAAAGTAGATTAAAAATTAAACACTTTTTGGTGTTCTCGTTTCTAAGAAAGACAGGCACAGATAGACATAGGAAAGTTCACATCTTGTCAAATAAAAGTTCAGTTCTTGTCAAATAAAAGTTCAGTTCTTGTCAAATAAAAGTTCAGATTTTGTCAAATAAAAGTTCAGTTCTTGTCAAATAAAAGTTCAGTTCTTGTCAAATAAAAGTTCAGATTTTGTCAAATAAAAGTTCACATCTTGTCAAATAAAAGTTCAGTTCTTGTCAAATAAAAGTTCAGTTCTTGTCAAATAAAAGTTCAGTTCTTGTCAAATAAAAGTTCAGTTCTTGTCAAATAAAAGTTCAGTTCTTGTCAAATAAAAGTTCAGTTCTTGTCAAATAAAAGTTCACATCTTGTCAAATAGAAGTTCAGTTCTTGTCAAATAAAAGTTCAGTTCTTGTCAAATAAAAGTTCAGATTTTGTCAAATAAAAGTTCAGTTCTTGTCAAATAAAAGTTCAGTTCTTGTCAAATAAAAGTTCAGTTCTTGTCAAATAAAAGTTCAGATTTTGTCAAATAAAAGTTCAGATTTTGTGAAATAAATGCTTACATCTTGTCAAATAAAGGTTCAGATTTTATCCAATAAAAGTTAAGATTTTGTGAAATAAAAGTTTACATCTTGTCAAATAAAGCTTCACATCTTGTCAAATAAAGGTTCACATCTTGTCTAATAAAAGTTCAGATCTTGTCAAATAAAAATTCAGATCTTGTTAAATAAAAGTTCAAATCTATTTAAATAAAATTTCAGATTTTGTCAAATAAAATTTCAGATCTTGTCAAATAAAAGTTCAGATTTTGTCAAAGTTCAAATCTTGTTAAATAGAAGTTCAGATCTTGTTAAATAAAAATTCCCATCATGTCAAACATCGGAATAGGTTCAGTCGCAATGTGTTCCTGTCTTGTCAGTTGCCCAGATGTTGTTTAAGACCTGTCCACATTTTGTCAACGCGCTGTCTCCGTTACGAAACAGCAGTTGGAGCTTTCTAAAATAGGAAATGGTCTTGGGGGAGGCGGGTTGGAGCTACATTCATAATCATCACTAACTTTTCCAGAAAGAATTGTATGGATCTAAAGTTTAGCCAGCACGCAATGCTGCGTATCAGTGCGTGCGTGCGCCCAAATAGAACTGCAGAAAACAGTAGCGAAGATGTACTGCAGCCAAGTTCACTTTCAGCAAGTTAGATATATCGAGTTTTCGTACAGCGAGTGCTGTTTTTTTAGGGAGTTCATTTGTGACGGGTTCCTTATATCCCAGCAGGTGACCTTTGATGACATGCAGCGTACACGGCATGAGTGTTACTTGGCTTCAGTCAGTTTTTTGTCTAGTGATGAATGCAAGGCATAAGTGTTACTTGGCCTGAGCGTTACTTGACTTCGGTCAGTTTTGTTACTTGACCTGAGCGTTACTTGACTTCGGTCAGTTTTGTTACTTGACCTGAGCGTTACTTGACTTCGGTCGGTTTTGTCTAGTGATGAATGCAAGATTTTGAGTGTTGCTTGACTTGATTGTTACTTCACCTCAGTCAGTTTTGTCTAGTGATGAATGCATGACATGAGTATTATTTGACATTTCTGTGTAACTTAACTTCAGTAAGTTTTGTCTAGTGGTGAATGCTGAGCTGATTTTTGCCTAGAACCAGTGGCACCTGGTGTTAAACTTGAAACTATCTTATATAGGAGCTACATCCTGCGTGATTGTCAACATCAGGAAGTGCTGCCAATTTGTTCTTCTGCTGTTTGTGCAGGAACATAATTCACTCACTCACTCACTAACTCACTCACTCAATCACTCACTCACTCATTCACTCACATCCACCAACTCCTCCACTCACTCATTCACTCACTCCACTCACTCATTCACTCACTCACTCCACTCACTCACTCACTCACTCACTCCACTCACTCACTCATTCACTCACTCATTCACTCACTCACTCCACTCACTCATTCACTCACTCACTCCACTCACTCACTCCACTCACTCACTCACTCACTCACTCCACTCACTCATTCACTCACTCACTCGCCCACTCACACACTCAGTCACTGACTCATTCATCCACTCACTCATCTACTCACCCCACTCACTCACCTACACTCATTCACTCACTCACTCACTCAGGCACTCACTCATGCACCCACTCGCCCACCCACTCACCTATACACTCACTCACTCACCTATAAGCTCACTCACTCACTCTCTCACTGATTATGTTTACACCACTTCAGTGATTCTCAAACTGGATTATCTTTGACCCTTAGTATCCTGGGAATAAGAAGATGCGAGTATTGGACTCATCTCTGAAGATATATATCTGTATGATCTTTTCCCCTAGTTTCCCCACATGCAAAGTAAAATCAAACTATTAACATCTTATGATGGTATCTTCTTCTTCTTCGTCTTCTTCATCTTCTTTCTTCTTCTTCTTCTTCTTCTTCGTCTTCTTCTTCTTCTTCTATGAGCAGCTGGCGAATTCGACAGCTTTCCCTGCCATCTCATTAACAATAAGAGCAGTTAGTTGCTGCAAACAAGACACGTCTCAATTCCTCACTTTTCTTGATCTTTTCTTGCCAATTGTTGATTCCAAGGGCGCCACTGTTGCCTAGGTCTACCTCTTGGTCTGTCTCCTTTCATCACTTCTGTGTATTCCATCTTTGTTTGTTTATCCTCCTTCATTCTCTCTAAATACCCCAGCCACCCCAGTCTGTTATTTTTCATAATGGCTGTTATAAACGGAGAGAAACAATATGTAGATTTCTTTGTTATTTCTTATCTTCCATTTTTTGGGGTTATAGGGTCTCATCAGTCAATCAGTCAGTCATTTGTATGTCCCTTGTGGAACTTTGCCTCCCTAACAGCTCTCCTGTAGGCCTCTCGGTTGTAAGCAAGATGGCCTGCTGCTGATACATCCATTTGCAGATCATCATAGATGTCTTTCAGCTATCTTTGTCTTAATCTTCCTCTCTTTTTTTTTCCTCATTATGTACCCTTCCAAGACTATCATCTCTAAACTCAAATGGCGATTAATGCGTCCAAAATATTTAAGTTTTCACTGTCTAATCCCCTTTACAAGCCAGTCTTCCTTAATATTAAGTTCTTGTAGTATGGATATATTTGTTCTTTTGTGTGTCTATGATATTTGAAGAACTCTTCTGTAGCATTTATATTTAAAGAAATTTATGTGTTTCTCAGCTGTTTTGTTAACGTATTTGAGCATACTCATAAAAAATACGCAAAGCAGCTAAACTCGAAGTGTCTGGTAAACTGATATTGAAGGTATATGTTTGTAAGTAAAGACATAAAGGACTCAATGTCATACCAGTGGAAGTCCAGGGGCAAAGCTACTGGAGCATGACGAGTGAGCTGGCGGAGACAGACCCCTGAGTCAGCTGTCACAGATGACCTTGTCCGCTGTCAAACGTAGTAACGCCATCAACCTCACCAGCAACCTGGCACTAAGGGAGAGTAGGGGAGAAATGAAAAGTGACATCTTGAGACCAGGATTAGACACCTAAAGTCCAGTGATCTTCAAGGTGTGATAGAGTTTTACATAAAAAGAATAAAGGTCAAACGAGTGAGGAGAAGTGTAATGTAAACAACATCAATGAAAACTGTCAAATACGACCAATATTTGGGCACAAAACATTATTAAAAACAAGGAAGAAACGAAAAAAAAACTCAGAAAAATTTAAATTTAAATACTACTTAGTACTAAAATCTTCTTCTTCTTCTTCTTCTTCCTCTTCTTCTTCTTCTTCTTCTTCTTCGTGCTAGATGGCTCAGTTCATTGGTAGGCTCTTCTCTAGTGACGGCTGCTCGTCCTAGCGGAGTGCGTGGTTCGAATCCCAGGTTCTCTTTCTCTCACATCTAAAAGTGCCCTGTCTACGTTTTTTTCGAGGTCTAATCCTGTAAAATGTGTTCTCTTCTTCTTCTTCCTCTTCTACTACTACTTCTTGTTCTTCTCTTTAAAGGGCAAAATGTCAGACGGGCTTAACCCTTTTGAAATAAAGATCAATCAATCAATCAATCAATCTTCCTCTTCTTCTTCTTCTTCTCCTTCTTCTTCTTCTCCTTCTTCTTCTTCAGCATTAAATTTCATTAGCTCAGCCATCCAAATAAAGAGCCGTGCCACCTCATGACTCCCATCGTTGGCAGGATGACTTCATGCGTGCCCCAGACTTTTCCACCCAAACTTTTTTTCCTAGTGTCAAGTTGGGCTGTCAAGTCTGTGTACAGAGGACAAGTTTACTTTGGGGTATTTTCCATTACTCTTATATCGATACAGATTTTCTAAAAAGACAAAGAAAAAAAAGCAGCCATCATAATCAGCTTCATCCACCTTCCTTCAGAGTGTCACTTTTACGTCCTCGGTTTTGATAAATGAACGAGCATGATGATAATGATAATTATTTTAATGACTCAGGTGATAATGATGATTATTCCAATGCCAAGGATGATAATGATGGTGGTTTCTGATGATACATGTGTAGTTTTCGTCGGTTATTTGTAAATAACTGTTTAGAAATGTGTCCGTAACTTTCATATGTCACTCTCACATAAATACATACAGACACAAAAAACATATCAAACACATAAAACAGACACAGACACAGAAGCACATACAGGCATATAAAATACATACAGACAAATAAATTCATACAGACAAATAAAACACGTACAGACACATAAAACACATACAGACATATAAAACATACAGACAAATAAACTCATACAGACATATAAAACATACAGACAAATAAACTCATACCGACAAATAAAACACGTACAGACACATAAAACACATACAGACATATTAAACGCATACAGACACATAAAATATATACAGACTTATAAAACATACAGACAAATAAACTCATATAGACAAATAAAACACGTACAGACATATTAAACGCATACAGACACATAAAACACATACATACATATAAAACATACAGACAAATAAACTCATATAGACAAATACAATACGTACAGACACATAAAACATATACAGACACATAAAACAGATACAGACACATAAAACACATTCAGACACATAAAACACATTCATTCATTCATTCCTTTGCATGTCCCTTGCGGAACTTTGCCTCCCAAACAGCACTCCTGTAGGCCTCTCGGTTGTGAGCAAGATGGCCTGCTGCTGCTGCATCCATTTCCAGATCATCAACGATGTCTTGCAGCCATCTTCGTTTCGGTCTTCCTCTTTTTCTTTTTCCCATTATGTATCCTTCCAATACGGTCTTCTCTAAATTATCATGACGTTTAATGTGGCCAAAATATTTAAGTTTTCTCTCTTTAATCCTCTTTACTAGCCAGCCTTCTTCAATATTAAGCTCTTGTAGTATAGATATATTTGTTTTTTTTTGTGTCCACGATATTTGGAGAACTCTTCTATAGCATTTACATTCAAAGGCATTTATGTGCTTCTCAGCTGTTTTGTTAAGTGTCCAGGTCTCACAGGCATATGTTGCGATGGGAAAGATGCATGCCCTTAAAAATCTTATTTTTGTGGTTCTGTCTGCTCCTCTCCACAGATTCTTTATTTGTTTTACTTTCTGAAGAGCAATAGATGTCCTCCTTTTAATTTCCTGCATTGTATCTCCATTATTAGTTAGTAGTGATCCAAGATATTCAAAACTCTCCACTTCTTCCAGTTTTTTCTCACTGATACATATTTCAGTTGCCTTGTTTGTTTTGTCAGTTGTCATCACTTTAGTTTTCTTTGCATTAAGATAGAGGTTCTGCTCTTCGCTGTTCTTATGGACTGACATAATTAGTTTTTCCATTCCTTCTTGTGTTGTGGACAGCAATACTGTGTCATCAGCATATCTAATCTCTGGTATTTCATAACCTCCAACTGTTATGGCATCGTAATATTCTTTGTCTACATCTTCTCTAACATTCCTCATTATATTTTCAGTATACAAGTTAAATAAGTAGGGTGACAATATGCACCCCTGACGGACCCCTTGTTTTATGTCAAACCAAGTTGTTGTTTCACCATTTATTCTTACTGCTGCTTGTTGGTCTAAATACAACAGTGATGTTAATTGTATCAAATGTGTTGGAAATCCCATTTTTTCCATTATTTCCCAAAGTTTCTGGTGTTGTACACAATCAAATGCCTTTGAGTAGTCTATAAAGGATAAATATAGATTCACATTAAACTCCCTGCATTTCTCTATTATTAATCTTAGATTGAATATATGATCTCTTGATCCTCTTCCTTGCCTGAAGCCAGCTTGGACCATATTGACTTCTACTTCTATTTTCTTTCGAAGTCTACCCATTATGATTTTTAACAGAATTTTACTGGCATGACTAATCAGGGCAACAGTTCTGTAGTTGGTGCATAATTTCAGGTCACCCTTTTTTGGCAGTGGTATGAATACAGTTCTTTTCCATTCTTTTGGCCAAATACCTGAATGCCATATCTTTTTACATAGTGCATGATAGATTGTTGCACACTCCTTTCCTCCTGCTTTAATAAATTCAGCGGTTATCTCATCACATCCTGGTGATTTACCATAAAACACATACAAACACATAAAACACACACAGACACATAAAACACATACAGACACATAAAACACATACAGACACATAAAACACATACAAACACATAAGACACATACAAACACATAAAACACATACAAACACATAAGACACATACAAACACATAAAACATATACAGACACATAAAACACATACAAACACATAAAACACATACAGACGGATAAAACACATACAAACACATAAAACACACAGACACATAAAACACATACAGACACATAAAACACATACAGACACATAAAACACATACAGACACATAAAACACATACAGACACATAAAACACATAAACTGAGTCAGACAACAAAGTCCTTCAGCTTACGCTCACAGCCTACATGCTGACCATCCTCCTTCGCCACCACAGCCACAGTCTCCGTCTTCTCCTCCCCCTCCACACACATCCCCACCCACACATCTTCCACACCCCCACCCATACATCTTCCACACATCTTCCATACATCTTCCACACATCTTCCACACCCCCACCCATACATCTTCCACACATCTTCCACACCCCCACCCATACATCTTCCACACATCTTCCCACATCTTCCACACATCTTCCACACCCCCCCCATACATCTTCCACACATCTTCCATACATCTTCCACACATCTTCCACACCCCCACCCATACATCTTCCACACATCTTCCACACCCCCACCCATACATCTTCCACACATCTTCCACACATCTTCCACACATCTTCCACACCCCCACCCACACATCTTCCACACCCCCACCCATACATCTTCCACACATCTTCCACACATCTTCCACACCCCCACCCATACATCTTCCACACATCTTCCACACATGTTCGCTACTACTGACGCAATCGATCTCTTGTAACAATATAAAGAAACCCTAACCTCCGTTTGACCTTTAGGAAGCCACTTACAAACGGTGATATCACACACTTCGTGATGTTAATGTATTCACACGCCTCATTAACATTACGATATTAACAGAGAAAGGGCCGGTAGATCCAGGGCGTACATCATGCCATCTGACATGAGCGAATCCTAGAAAAAGTACACCGATCACTACATGAACCATAGCTGATCAAGACCATGTTCCAAACCTCCGTTGATATCCTGGAGTAACAGGTCTAGGCTGGTTAACAGGGCGTGGATAGTAATAGGCCTCTTGGTGGTGGAGTCTGTTAAAGAAGTATTGCACACTCCCTCCGCTTTTTTGCTCCCCTCCGGGGTGGAGCCGCTGTCGTGGCCAGCTCCCAGAGCAGACGCGATGCTGTGCCTCAACATCTCCACCTCACTGGCTTGCAAAACACAACCACTTTGCAGTTCCGTGAGAAAGAAGAAGAAAATGATGATGATGAAGGAGGAGGAGGGAAAGAAGAAGAAAGAAGAAAAAGAAGGAGGAGGAGAAGAAGAAGAAGGAGGACAAGAAGAAGAAGAAGAAGAAGAAGAAGGAGGAGGAGAAAAAGAAGAAAGAAGAAGGAGGAGGATGAGGAGGAGGAGAAGAAGGAGGAGAAGAAAGAAGAAGAAGGAGGAGGAGGAAGAGGAGGAGGAGAAAGAGTAGTAGGAGGAGAAGAAAAAAGAAGAAGAAAAGAAGGAGGAGGAGGAGTAGGAGGAGAAGAAAAAGAAGAAGAAGAAGAAGGAGGAGGAGAAGAAAGAAGAGGAAAGAAAGAAGAAGGAGAAGAAGAAGAAAGAAGAAGAAGAAGATCCTCGTTCCAACCTTCTGGCATTAACTCCAGCTTGGCATGCTAAATCTTGTTGCTGTAGCTGTGGTGATCGTGTCAACATGAGCGCTATCAGCGAAACGGCATAATCAAGAACTGTGTCCCTGCCACCCAAACTCTTCTGATAAAGAATTCTTCGGAAACTACAACTTTATCAGCTGAGCAGAAATCGATATGTTCCAACAAAGTGGTGGGATTTGTTGAAGCGTACGTCTAAAGTCCACTTTATGTCTTAGCTGCACAATAAATGTGATATAAAATGGGTTACCTACCGAGAAGATTTGATCCATTTATTTCTACAACGTCATTATAGCATCTTTATTGTAAAATTCCTGTTACGTTCATAAACCAACATTCTCACAACAATATCTTGAATATTCCAACATTCTCACAATAATATCTTGAATATTCCAACATTCTCACAACAATATCTTGAATATTCCAACATTCTCACAACAATATCTTGAAGATTCCAACATTCTCACAACAATATCTTGAAGATTCCAACATTCTCACAACAATATCTTGAAGATTCCGACATTCTCACAACAATATCTTGAAGATTCCAACATTCTCACAACAATATCTTGAATACTCCAACATTCTCACAACAATATCTTGAAGATTCCAACATTCTCACAACAATATCTTGAAGATTCCAACATTCTCACAACAGTATCTTGAAGATTCCAACATTCTCACAACAATATCTTGAAGATTCCAACATTGTCAGAGCAATATCTTGAATACTCCAACATTCTCACAACAATATCTTGAAGATTCCAACATTCTCACAACAATATCTTGAAGATTCCAACATTACTACCACAACGTCTTGAAGATTCCAACATTCTCATCACAATATTTTCATCCCAACATTCTCATCACAATATCCTCATTCTAACATTCTCACCACAACATCTTCATTCCAACATTCTCACCACAATATCCTCATTCTAACAGTCTAATAACAGTATCTTTATTCCAACATTCTAAGGCAAAACGTCATCATGTCCAATAGTCTAAGGCAAATATCATCATATCGAACATTCTAAGACAAAGCTTCATTATGTCAGATATTTTAAGACAAAACATCATTATGTCAGACATTATAATACAAAATATCATCATGTCCAACATTCTAAGACAAAACATCATCATTTCGAACATTCTAAGACAAGATATCCTCATGTCCAACATTCTAAGACAAAACATCATCATATCCAATATTCTAAAACAAAACATCATGGTGTCCAACATTCTAAGAGAAGAGTTCAGAAAGTAACGCACCATATCGTTTTCTTTTTCAGCTAGTAATGAAGATAGAAGCATGCAATTTTTCAAACTTTAAATATGGCATGTGCCGATTGTGTGAACCAAATTGCACCGAAAGCGGCCAAAGAATATGGCTGCCCTAACCGTCGAAATGGAGCGTGTTAGCAACTTGCGCTACAAGCAGCGAATTGTGATAGAATTTGTCGTTGCAGAAAAGGAAACTTTTGTGAACATTCACAAGCGTCTATGTGATGTGTATGGAAGTTTTGCAGTCGACAGGAGTACAGTCAGTCCTTGGGTTCAGAGAATCAAAGAATCAATAAGTGGAGATAAGGAGTTGTATGATCGGCCGTGCTGTGGACGTCCTGCCACAGCCACCAAGGCAGAAATATTGAAATGCGCTGAGGGCATTATTCTTAGTGATAGGCGTATCACTACTCAACAACTGGCCTTAAAGCTGTCAGTCAGCATTGGTAGTGCAAATGCAGTTATAAAAGCTCTGGATTTTCTAAGGCTTGCACAAGATGGGTTCCTCAAAGTCCCACAGATGACCATCGATTGCAAAGGAAAGCAATTTCTCCTGAATTGTTGGAGCGTTTCAATGCTGATGGAGAGAACTTTTTAGCTAATATCGTGACAGGTGACGAAACCTGTGCACATCATTTTGAACCTGAGACAAATAGACAGTCAATGGAGTGGCATCATCCGCTATCACCACGAAGAAAGGAATTCAAGACAACTCCTTCAGCTGGAAACGTTATGATTGCTGTAGTTTGGGACACTGAAGGTGTGATTCTTGTGGATGTTATGCCAGAGAAGAGACAATCATTTCACAAGCTTACATTAAGACACTGAAAAAAAACTCAATCAACGTTTTCGCAGAGTTCGGCTGCACAAGAATCCAGCAGACCTGCTTCTCTTTCATGACAATGCGCCCCCTCACACAAGTCTGGCAACACAGGAAGCACTCACCAAATTGGGTTGGACTGTACTACCCCATCCTCCCTATAGTCCCGATTTGACACCCTCTGATTTCCATCTATTTGGTCCACTTAAAGATGCAATCCGAGGAGTAAGATTTGAAGATGACGAAGGAGTGATTCATACAGATAAGGAATGTCTGCATAATCAAGAGAAAATATGGTAAGGGCTAGGAATACATGCACTTGTTTCGCGCTGGCGTAAAGCCGTACAAGCTGATGGGGATTATGTTGAATAATACCGATGTTTCTGTGACATATTCATGTATATTGTGTATAAATATCATGCTCCTTTAATAAACAACTTCTGAGAAAAACGATGTGATGCATTACTTTCTGAACACTACTCTTGGATACAACACGATATTTCTAACGTCCGTCCAAGATCGTCTGTGCTCTAAAGTTTTCAACACTGCTTCTTATTCGAACATCTTCTGTCCAACATCTTCTGTCTAACACGTCCATCATAGAACTGTGAAAACCAACATTTTCGCTGTTGCGTCTTTGACCAGAATCTTCACGGCATTATCTCCTTTCCAACGTCATCCTTACATCTTCATAATATATCACGCCCAGAGTGGTCATATTCGAGCTTGGCAGAGAATGTGGACAATGAACTGGAGGCAGAGCGGAGTCTGCACTTCAGAAGCTCGCTTGTGCTCACTCTCAACCATATGACCAAGTCATCTTCAAACTGCTCTGTGCTGGGAGGCAAAAAGAAAAGAATGGATGGGGCTTTGCCCTCTACAGGCGAGGCAGACTGGTGGCGCAGAAGGACGTCACCTCCTGTACGAGGACATCGAGCATGAGGAAGGAGACTGAGGTAGTGACCAGGGTTTTGTCTTGGCTAGTTCGGGAAGGATGATACACACAGCGTGGTGGTGATAAGCAGGATGATACACACAGTGTGGTGGTGATAAGCAGGATGATACACACGGTGTGGTGGTGATAAGCAGGATGATACACACAGTGTGGTGGTGATAAGCAGGATGATACACACGGTGTGGTGGTGATAAGCAGGATGATACACACGGTGTGGTGGTGATAAGCAGGATGATACACACGGTGTGGTGGTGATAAGCAGGATGATACACACAGTGTGGTGGTGATAAGCAGGATGATACACACGGTGTGGTGTGATAAGCAGGATGATACACACAGTGTGGTGGTGATAAGCAGGATGATACACACGGTGTGGTGGTGATAAGCAGGATGATACACACGGTGTAGTGGTGATAAGCAGGATGATACACACGGTGTGGTGGTGATAAGCAGGATGATACACACGGTGTGGTGGTGATAAGCAGGATGATACACACAGTGTGGTGGTGATAAGCAGGATGATACACACGGTGTGGTGGTGATAAGCAGGATGACACACACGGTGTAGTGGTGATAAGCAGGATGATACACACAGTGTGGTGGTGATAAGCAGGATGATACACACGGTGTGGTGGTGATAAGCAGGATGATACACACAGTGTGGTGGTGATAAGCAGGATGATACACACGGTGTGGTGGTGATAAGCAGGATGATACACACGGTGTGGTGGTGATAAGCAGGATGATACACACGGTGTGGTGGTGATAAGCAGGATGATACACACGGTGTAGTGGTGATAAGCAGGATGATACACACGGTGTGGTGGTGATAAGCAGGATGATACACACAGTGTGGTGGTGACAGGCAGGATGATACACACAGTGTGGTGGTGACAGGCAGCATGATACACACAGTGTGGTGGTGACAGACAGGATGATACACACAGTGTGGTGGTGACAGGTAGGATGATACACACAGTGTGGTGGTGACAGGCAGGATGATACACACAGTGTGGTGGTGACAGGCAGGATGATACACACAGTGTGGTGGTGACAGGTAGGATGATACACACAGTGTGGTGGTGACAGGCAGGATGATACACACAGTGTGGTGGTGACAGGTAGGATGATACACACAGTGTGGTGGTGACAGGCAGGATGATACACACAGCGTGGTGGTGACAGGTAGGATGATACACACGGTGTGGTGGTGATAAGCAGGATGATACACACGGTGTGGTGGTGATAAGCAGGATGATACACACGGTGTGGTGGTGATAAGCAGGATGATACACACGGTGTGGTGGTGATAAGCAGGATGATACACACGGTGTGGTGGTGATAAGCAGGATGATACACACAGTGTGGTGGTGACAGGCAGGATGATACACACAGTGTGGTGGTGACAGGCAGGATGATACACACAGTGTGGTGGTGACAGGTAGGATGATACACACAGTGTGGTGGTGACAGGTAGGATGATACACACAGTGTGGTGGTGACAGGCAGGATGATACACACAGTGTGGTGGTGACAGGCAGGATGATACACACAGTGTGGTGGTGACAGGTAGGATGATACACACAGTGTGGTGGTGACAGGTAGGATGATACACACAGTGTGGTGGTGACAGGTAGGATGATACACACAGTGTGGTGGTGACAGGTAGGATGATACACACAGTGTGGTGGTGACAGGCAGGATGATACACACAGTGTGGTGGTGACAGGTAGGATGATACACACAGTGTGGTGGTGACAGGTAGGATGATATACACAGTGTGGTGGTGACAGGCAGGATGATACACATAGTGTGGTGGTGACAGACAAGATGATACACACAGTGTGGTGGTGACAGGTAGGATGATACACACAGTGTGGTGGTGACAGGCAGGATGATACACACAGTGTGGTGGTGACAGGTAGGATGATACACACAGTGTGGTGGTGACAGGCAGGATGATACACACAGTGTGGTGGTGACAGGTAGGATGATACACACAGTGTGGTGGTGACAGGTAGGATGATACACACAGTGTGGTGGTGACAGACAAGATGATACACACAGTGTGGTGGTGACAGACAAGATGATACACACAGTGTGGTGGTGACAGGCAGGATGATACACACAGTGTGGTGGTGACAGGTAGGATGATACACACAGTGTGGTGGTGACAGACAAGATGATACACACAGTGTGGTGGTGACAGGTAGGATGATACACACAGTGTGGTGGTGACAGACAAGATGATACACACAGTGTGGTGGTGACAGACAGGATGATACACACAGTGTGGTGGTGACAGGTAGGATGATACACACAGTGTGGTGGTGACAGGTAGGATGATACACACGTTGTATTGGTGACAGACTCTCAAAGCCTCACAAAACGGAGAGAGGTTTGCTTCGTCATGAATCGGTTCACCTCCTGGGGCAATCCAGTGCCACACAGGCTGCTAGGGATATATTGCCGAGGGCATGCGGGAATGAGAGGCACTGAGGTAATCGATCATGTTGGCCCCTAACGCTAGTGTAACAGACATGATTCCCATGGGCAGGACGGACGTGCTGAAGTCAGTGGCCGAGGAACTGTTGTAGGATGAGGAAAAGACAGGTACTGATAATACGAGGGGAAGTCACTAAGTAACTCGCAAATTGAAATATTTTATCAGTGGCAGTTATCAGGTAGTATTTAAATATATCCTTAGATAGTATCATCATCCAACTTTATAACAGTTGTATGTAGGGGGCGCTAGGAGTTACGTGCGCATGCGCAAAGCAATAACAAAATGGCTACCCAACTGTTAGTGTGTACCAAAGAAGAACAGAGAAGTGTAGTTTTTGTGGGGTAAAGGACATTCAGTTGAGGACATTCATAAGGAAATGATTACAGTTTATGCTGAAAAGTGTTTAAAACGGTCTGTAACTGGGTACAAGAATTTTCCCAGGGACGCACCGAAATTGGCCGTCCTGTTAAGATTGCAACAGAAGCGACTGTGCAACGTGTGAATGAGATTATCAGAGCTGATAGACGAGTAACGATAGACAGTGTAGCAAGTGCAATTGGTTGTTCACTTGGCTTAGCCTACAGAATAATGCATGAGCAATTGAATTTTCTGAAAGTTTGCTAACGTTGGGTACCCAGAGATCTGAATGATGAACACAAAATGAACTGATTTGGTTTGTCATTGCAGCATCTCTGTCATTACACATATGAAGGTGAAGACATGCTCCAAAGGATTATTACTGGAGACGAATCTTGGGTGCACCACTACCAACCCGAATCAAAACGTGCCTCAATGCAATGGAAACACCCGTCATCGACATGTGCAAAAAAATTCAAGATTTCGTATTCCGCGGGGAAGGTTATGCTGACAGTGTTCTGGGATTATCAAGGAGTGTTGTTAACAAAGTTCTTGAAGTATGGTGACAGTGTGAATTCTGTATCGTACTGTGAAGTTCTGTCGATGCTACGGGATGCAATTCGAAGACAACGTCCTGGTCTGCTGACAGAGGTGTGCTTCTCCTTCATGACAATGCCAGACCACATACGGCTCGGTTAACCCAAGAGAAAATTAACCAGTTGGGTTGGGAAGTTCTTGAACATCCACCCTATAGTCCTGACTTAGCTCCATGTGATTTTCACCTGTTTGGTCCATTGAAAAACCACCTTGGCGGGAGAAGATTCTCGAGTGACGAAGAGGTGGAAACAGAAGTAACAAAAATATGAGTATTGCGTCACTGATTATACGATGGGACAAATGTGTCAATGTTGGTGGCGATTACGTTGAGAAATAGGGGAATAATGTAGGCTCAAAAATTTAAAGTTTTCAAATTATTCTCGCATTTAGTTTTTTTGTAATAGACATTTCTGTTTCTGTAGCTGTCTGATAGTTTTTTTTTTTAACCAGATAGGGTTGCTGGCCCTATGTGCCCTGGGCACTTAAGGTTCAGAGAGAGAGAGAGAGAACAGGCTTTTGCGAGTTACTCAGTGACTTCCCCTCGTATATATCTACGGAGGATGTATGATGTAGGTGCGAGGAAGAGGGGGTGAGGGTGAGGAAGAGTCAGGTCTGTAGACTCCAAGGTTACCAGAACCAACAGCTGACTGGCGCAGTTTGTGCTCATACTCTTCTGAGGTTACTAAAACAGAGAGCAGAGCATATGTGGTTGTGGTCGGAGTACAATGATGCTAACTCCTGGTTTCAAGACTTAAGATTCAACATTCAGGAAAGAAAATATCACATGAGAAGAAGATCAAGTTGGCTGAGATTCTCATACAAAAATCTACGCATTTGTAATTCGGGAAACTTAATGAAACTCATCATCTTCTCCTGATCCACACAACAGCAACACAGTTTCTGCTTTAGCTCCACTCCTTATTTCCGATTCTGAAAATTGTTGTTGGTTTATAGATGTCAAAATGACCATATGATCTTCACTAGCTGCCGTTTCGATGGATAGTTGCCATCATGCTTCTCCAGCTTGCACGATCCTTGGCATTTCTAATCAGACCAGCTTGTCTTCATTTTCTTTTCCCACATTCTGTCTGTCTCCCTTTCTTCCTTTGTCATTTTGTTTTCGTAGAGAAAGTAGATAGAGGCTATGATTCAGTTTTACAAAAAAAAAGATAGATAGATAGATAGATAGATAGATAGATAGATAGATAGATAGATAGATAGATAGATAGATAGATAGATAGATAGATAGATAGATAGATAGATAGATAGAGTGAGGAAAGTTGGCAGACGCAAGAATGACAGAAAGCGAGATCAGTACATACAAATTAGAAACACACAACAATCCAATATTTCGACAAAAAACTTCTTCAAGGATCACATACAAAAAAAAAAAGAACAGATAAAAACGCGAAAAAAATGGATGAAAAGTATGGGCTTAGTTTTTTTGTTTTGCTCTCCTCCTAGAAAGAAAGCCGGGCACAAAATGCCCTTGTTTATTGCGTTCTCCATTGATTGACAGAAGTTCCAAATCTGTCTTCTCATAATATGCCCGAAGAATTTTGATTTTTTTTTTTCTTCCCTGTCTCTTAAGATTTCATTCAGTTTTAAACCTTCTACGAAATCTTTCATTTCTTTGTCTTCCTGCCCAGACTCTTGGTTGATTTTCTGTCCCAAATTCGCCTCTAATTTGATTTTAGTTTTCCATTTTCTCTAAATGTCCGCAAAAGTAGTTAGAAGAAAAAAAAAACCAAATTAGATTCTGGAAAGAGCAGTACCAACGAACGCTGGTAGTGCCGTCGATATGTTGTCCCACGGAGGACCGGAAAACGAGACAATCTCGCGGGCCAGCTTGCGAGTCCAGGTAACGTGTGGAACCACGTGATTTCTATACACCTGGAGACTGTCTTGTATTCAGATTTCTCATGAATATTAATTACGACATAACTTACCTGGCCATATTTAAAAAGTATCGCCAGTTTTCTCGTAACTCGCTTTTGGCAAGGTGAACTGACGAGATCACAGGTGAAGCGATTTACAGGTAAAGACATCACAGGTAAATATGTGCACAAGAGAAATAGTTTAAAATACACTTAACATATAATATTGTTAATCATCACTGTAGCACTGAAAACTACATTACACATACACGATATATTATGTTAGTTTCGTTGAAAAAAACACTTAACACAATATGTTTGTAGTTAGTAAATGTTCCAGCGGTTGCAAAGTTCGGGTCTGTATTATCCAGATGCAAATTTTTCCAGAAATTTGCGACCGAATTTAGCACTTTTCCATTCAGCTTAAATAAACGGAATCTATTTTCTTTTCACATTTTCACGTATCTCTTTTATTGTCCCCAAATCACGTAATTTTTCATATAACGTACTGTGATTTATGGTTGGTACGTGAAATTATGAATGATAATTTTGATACATGACAGCTGCTAAGTAACATCAGTTTGTTCTCCAGTATTTACGTGCAGTGCTGGATGGCGTTTGCGACCATGCTTCTCCATTTTGCACGGTCTTTGGTGTTTCTGATTAATTCAGATGCTTTTCTTTTTTCCACGTCACTTGGTTAGTTCTTATCTTATATCTTATATCCTTTCCGTGCCGTTAAACGTCACATAGGGCTCGCAAAGTAGTTCGCCAATTTTTCTTGTCTTCGGCGAGTCTTTCAACCTCATCAAAGGATTTTATGCCTGTTAATTTGGCCTCTTTTAACAATGTCCTTTTCAGAGTTTCACGCGGTCTGCCTCTTTTTCTTTGGCCTGTTGTGTTCCACTTGATAGCTTGTTTTGGGATTCTCTGAACATTTCTTCTCATCAAGTGACAAACATATGTCCATCTCCTTCTACTGATCACCCATGAGACTGGTTGTTGTTCAGTCACCTGTCTTATCTCTGCATTGTTCTTGAATTCGTTTCACTTGATGTGGAGTATTTTCCATAGGCATTTGTTTTCAAAAGAGTCTAATTTCTTTTCTATTTCTTTAGTTGTTTTCCAGCTTTCGCATGCATAAATGAGGGTGGATATTACATTTGAATTGAATAGTCTTAACTTGGTTTTTGTGCTTATAACTTTTGAATGCCATATGTTCTCAAGATTCTTGAAGATCGGTGCTGCTTTTGCAATTTTAATTCTAACTTCCTTTCTGGTGTCATCATCCTGGACTATGTAGCTGCCATGGTGTGCACATTGATTAATTTAGTTAATTCACTGAGATATTTTTCTCTTGGCCTTCCTCTCTTTTTCCCTTTGAATTTTCCAGTCATTACCAGATTCTCCAACTTCTGTTTTCTCATGACATCTCCAACTTCTGTTTTCTTATGACATCTCCAACTTCTGTTTTCTCATGACATCTCCAACATCTGTCTTCTCATGACACCTCTTAACTTCTGTCTTCTCATGACATCTCCAACTTCTGTCTTCTCATGACACCTCTTAACTTCTGTCTTCTCATGACACCTCTTAACTTCTGTCTTCTCATGACATCTCCAACTTCTGTTTCCTCATGACATCTCCAACTTCTGTTTTCTCATGACACCTCTTAACTTCTGTTTTCTCATGACATCTCCAACTTCTGTCTTCTCATGACACCTCTTAACTTCTGTCTTCTCATGACATCTCCAACTTCTGTCTTCTCATGACACTTCTTAACTTCTGTCTTCTCATGACATCTCCAACTTCTGTCTTCTCATGACACCTCTTAACTTCTGTTTTCTCATGACATCTCCAACTTCTGTCTTCTCATGACATCTCCAACTTCTGTCTTCTCATGACATCTCCAACTTCTGTCTTCTCATGACATCTCCAACTTCTGTCTTCTCATGACACCTCTTAACTTCTGTCTTCTCATGACACCTCTTAACTTCTGTCTTCTCATGACATCTCCAACTTCTGTCTTCTCATGACATCTCCAACTTCTGTCTTCTCATGACATCTCCAACTTCTGTCTTCTCATGACACCTCTTAACTTCTGTCTTCTCATGACACCTCTTAACTTCTGTCTTCTCATGACATCTCCAACTTCTGTCTTCTCATGACATCTCCAACTTCTGTCTTCTCATGACTCCTCTTAACTTCTGTCTTCTCATGACATGTCCAAGAAATTTTGACTGTCTTTTTTTCTTTTGTTTTCAATAACTAATTAAATCTGGTCTGAATACAAGTCGCTAAGATAAACCTTGGCATAAGAATAAACCCCCAAAAAATGGTTTATAATGAATTATGCTGAATGTTTTTTCTTCGTCTAATTTCAACATTTTCTATCATTTTTTCCCCTGCTTAATAAATACATTTTCATTTGGATTAAATAGCATGTACAATATCTGTTGACATGTTCAAATGTACAGAACGTACACCGTGTGTATCTCATGGTTCTCTGGTGTTTCTGTGATACACACAATTCTCTGATGTTTCTATGTTACACACAATTCTCTGGTGTTTCTATGTTGCACACAATTCTCTGATGTTTCTACGTTACACACACAATTCTCTGATGTTCCCATGTTCTTGGATTCCTTTATGTTTCTATGTTACGTGATTGTCTGATGTTTTCATCGTCCTCGATTCTTTGTTGTTTATATGTTTCTTGCTTCTCTGATGCTTCTGTATTTCACGATTCTCCGATGTTTATTTGCTCTTCGATTCTGTGATGTTCTTATTTTCCAGATTCTCTGACGCTTTCTTGTTTCTCGATTCTCTTATGTGTTTTCTATGTTTCACGATTATCTGATGTTTTTATGTTTCTAGATTTCCTGACGTTTATGTGCTCCACAATTCTCCTAATGTTTCTATGTTGCCCGATTCTCTGTTGTTTATGTGCTCCGCCATTCTCTTATGTTTATATATGTTTCCAGATTTCTTGATCTGTAAATGCTCTGCCATTCTCTGATGTTTATATGTTCACAGATTCCTTGATGTTTCTATGCTCCACATTTCTCTGAAATTTCTATGTTTCCTGATGTTTCTGTGCTCCACACTTCTCTGATATTTCTATGTTCCCTGGTTTCCTGATGTTTCTATGCTCCACATTTCTCTGAAATTTCTATGTTTCCTGATGTTTCTGTGCTCCACACTTCTCTGATATTTCTATGTTCCCTGGTTTCCTGATGTTTCTATGCTCCACATTTCTCTGAAATTTCTATGTTTCCTGATGTTTCTGTGCTCCACACTTCTCTGATATTTCTATGTTCCCTGGTTTCCTGATGTTTCTATGTTCCATGATTCCCTCATATTCACTATTATACATGATCCAGGCCAAATGTAACATTAGGTCCAGATTGCATGTGGTCAAGTGTCTGATTATTCTGGCAGATTTATCAGCTTCAGGGGGTTTCCGTTTCTTGACTGACAGAACTGATCGATACCAAGTCACCAATTTAGCAACATTTGTTGGTGCTTTTGAAAAGTTGGGTTTTTAAAAACTTTATTCTATATTTTTTCTTTTATCTAGCTACTATTATTTATGTTTCTTTTTCATGTGAAAAGCAAAGGATAGATTGTATATTAATACATCTCTCCCTCTCTCTCTCTCTCTCTCTCTCTCTCTCTCTCTCTCTAGCTCGCTCGCACTTGAAAGACTTCGCTACAAGTCGATTCGATAGACGCAGAGATGCGACTCGACTTGCGGGTAGCGACTGGAGATTCCGTAGAAGTTTATAATTTTTATGACATGGGCAGAAAGAGAGGCTATGACAACAAAATACTGCGCAATCTTCTTGTATTAAAATAATGAAAACACGAATTGCTGATAGACATGAGTCCTGAAGCTAAGGCCGGCTCTGTACGTAATTCCAGCTTGTTATTAAGAACACAGTCAGTCAGTCATTTGCATGTCCCTTGCGGAACTTTGCCTCCCTAACAGCACTCCTGTAGGCCTCTCGGTTGTGAGCAAGATGCCCTGCTGCTGATGCGTCCATTCGCAGATCGTCTTGCAGCCATCTTCGTCTTCGTCTTTTTCTTTTCATATTATGTATCCTTCCAAGACGGTCTTCTCTAAATTATCTTGATGTTTTAATGTGTTAAAAAATATTTACTGTTTAATCCTCTTTACTAGCCAGCCTTCTTCAATATTAAGTTCTTGTAGTATAGATATATTTGTTCTTTTTTGTGTGTCCATGATATTTGAAGAACTCTTCTATAGCATTTACATTCAAAGGCATTTATGTGTTTCTCAGCTGTTTTGTTAAGTGTCCAGGTCTCACAGGCATATGTTGCGATGGGAAAGATGTATGACCTTAAACATTTTTAGGAACTACCCGCCCTAAAATCTGGGACAATTTCTACAAAGAAATGGGCACACATTTTTTCTTCTCTGTCAATGTTTTAATTACTTGCTCTGTAGTATAGTTTTCGTTTATCAGAGATAAACTGAATAACCGATTCGAATTCGTGTTTGGCCGAATAGTTACTAAAACTGAATATTTGAAACACAACACTGAATACTGAATTTTTAAATCATCATCAATATCATGTGCCGTGCCGACCTCGTTGACTACGTTTCTTCATAGTACCCTATCCTTCATGCAGGCCATCGGTTCAGTTGGTGATCTCCTCTCATGCCATCTCATCAGATTATCCGGTATCATTTCCCTCAACCTTCCTATTGCTCTTCTTCCTTCTATTTGTCCTGCTGTAGCAATATTTTCGATGCCTCCTCTATTCAATGCATGTCATATGAACGTACAGTTGCATCTCTCGTAACAAGATGTTTTAAAAATTCTTCCATTACTAATCTTTGTTGTCCAGGGAACTGGCGGCTTCCTACCTTCCTACACAGAATATTTCCCCTAGATTACGAAACACAGACAACAGGATCAATATTTGAGGAAAATTAATTGTAACTGAAATGTTAAACCTCTAATTTGTCATCAGTTTCTGCTGCCTTAAGAACTTCTAAAACGGTGCAAGACTACATTAAAAAACAACCAAATAACTTTTAACAAATTAAGTTTCAAATTTCTGGAAGTAATGACTGCATATTCGCTTTCATTTTCGCAGCTTCGTCAAGTTTGTCCCGTTCTTACAGGTGACCTGGTTGGCTGAGTGGTTAGGTGTAATGATCAGTTGATACCGAGTTCAAGTCCAAACAGTAGGGATTTTCTTCCTGGTTCCACCACACCAAAAAGGCCCCCGGGGTTCACCTGACCTCTAAAAATGGGTAGCAGAGAAATCTAGGAAGGTAAATACGGCCAGGCGTGATACTGACCACATCAGACTTTCACGTGCCGAAGATCTTGGAAATACGGACCTAAGACCTTATCCCCAACATGTCACATTGTCACAGAAACGGAGATTTTATCTTTTAACCCCTCCTTTATGATTCTGCTGTTTATTTTTTTCCAGTCTGTATTCTGCTACACAGAGAATCAAATATTCGATATTAGCAGGAGCACACGAAACTCATTTGTTCTGTGCAACTATTCTGCTTATCAAACCAGACAGCCAACGGGCACAAAGAAGATGAAAACATGTCTGAGATTTCTAAAAGTCATGACCACAAAAAAGATCTGGAAACGCCAAACGTTCTCTCTATCCTAACACCCAGACCTTGGAAAGGCCAGCCCTTCTCTCTATCCTAACACCCAGACCTTGGAAAGGCCAGCTCTTCTCTCTATCCTAACACCCAGACCTTGGAAAGGCCAGCCCTTCTCTCTATCCTAACACCCAGACCTTGGAAAGGCCAGTTCTTCTCTCTATCCTAACACCCAGACCTTGGAAAGGCCAGCCCTTCTCTCTATCCTAACACCCAGACCTTGGAAAGGCCAGCCCTTCTCTCTATCCTAACACCCAGACCTTGGAAAGGCCAGCCCTTCTCTCTATCCTAACACCCAGACCTTGGAAAGGCCAGCCCTTCTCTCTATCCTAACACCCAGACCTTGGAAAGGCCAGCCCTTCTCTCTATCCTAACACCCAGACCTTGGAAAGGCCAGCCCTTCTCTCTATCCTAACACCCAGACCTTGGAAAGGCCAGCCCTTCTCTCTATCCTAACACCCAGACCTTGGAAAGGCCAGCCCTTCTCTCTATCCTAACACCCAGACCTTGGAAAGGCCAGCCCTTCTCTCTATCCTAACACCCAGACCTTGGAAAGGCCAGCCCTTCTCTCTATCCTAACACCCAGACCTTGGAAAGGCCAGCCCTTCTCTCTATCCTAACACCCAGACCTTGGAAAGGCCAGCCCTTCTCTCTATCCTAACACCCAGACCTGTGTTCAAAGCTCACGCGCAGAGGCGGAGAAACCAGGAAAATCTCCAGACATCAAACACTTTATTGACAGCCAGTTTGCGAGAGAAGTTGTTTGCTGTCTGGTCAGTCTCTCTCTTTATCGGCCAGAGAAGTGTGTATTCTGACAAGTCGTCTTAGACGTTGGCTTGTGTGCAAAAAAGAAGGGGAGGGGGGGGGGGGAGAGTTTTAGGCTTTTTTCTGCAATTTAGATAACGTGAAGGAGAGACCAGAATCAACAGCCTTGGCTGTCAGACACTCCTGTCTGTTTATCCTGTCAAAAGCTCTGCAGTTAAGTTTGTTTAGTTTAGGTTTAACTGCTGTTAAGTTGTTTAGTGTCACTTCAGCTGCTGTTAAACTGTTTAGTGCCATTTCCGTTGTTGTTAAATAGTTTAGCGTCACTTCAGCTGCTGTTAAATTGTTTAGTGTCACTTCAGATGCTGTTAAATTATTTATTGTCATTTCCGTTGTTGTTAAATTGTTTAGTGTCACTTCAGTTGTTAAATTATTTAGTGTCACTCCAGTTGTTGTTAAATTGTTTAGTACCACCTTCATTTATTCATTCATTTGCATGTCTCTTGCGGAACTTTGCCTCCCTAACAGCTCTCCTGTAGGCCTCTCGGTTGTAAGCAAGACGTCCTGCTGCTGATGCATCCATTCGCAGATCATCAACGACGTCTTGCAGCCATCTTCGCCTTGGTCTTCCTCTCTTTCTTTTTCCCATTATGTACCCTTCCAAGACGGTCTTCTCTAGATTACCATGACGTTTAATGTGTCCAAAATATTTAAGTTTTTATTTAATCCTCTGTACTAGCCAACCTTCTTCAATATTAACTTTTTGTAGTATGGACATATTTGTTTTTGTGTGTGTGTGTGTGTGTGTCCATGGTATTTGAAGAACTTTTCTGTAGCATTTACATTCAAATGCATTTATGTGTTTCTCAGGTGATTTATTAAGTGTCCAGGTCTCGCAGGCATATGTCATCACTGGGGAAGATGTATGCCCTTAAAAGCCTTTTGTAGCTCTGCCTGCAACTCTCCACAGGTTCTTTAGTTGTTTTAGCCTCTGAAGAGCGATAGATGTCCTCCTTTTATTCTCACTCATTGTCGTACAGTATTAGCTGCTGCAAAAAAAAAATTGTTTAGTACCACTTTAGCTGTAACTGGATTGTTTAGTGTCACATTAGATAAAGGTAAATCCCCGTTTCCGTGCTATTAAGCCACATCGTCGGGGGGGGGGGGGGGGGGGGTGCGATGTTAGGCCCGTATTCCCAAGAACTTCTGCACATGAAAGTCTGATGTGGCCGCCATCACGCCTGGCCGCGTTTACATTCTCACACTTCTGTGGTAGCCGTTTTTAGAGGCTGGGTGGACCACACGAGGTTATTTTATTGTGTGGTGATACCAGAAAAAAAAATCCCGCTGCTGGATTTGAACCCGGTACCATCAGATTAGTAGGCCGAAGCCCTAACCACTCACCTTATCACTTTAGCTGCTGTAATTTTCTGTTCGTCCTTGGATGCTGTCAAATTGTTTAGTACTTCTTGTAGCTGAAGATAAAACGGTTTAGTCCCGTTTGTACGAGAAGCGAGTATATATGCTTAGCCCCATTTTTGACTGTGGTTTATTTAATTCATCTCAGTTTATAGCTGAGGATTATTTTTTAATCCATTCATAGCTGCTACTAAAATATAATTGCTCTTAATCCCTCGACTGATCCACCACCATGGACAAAGAAATGTTGATCTCTGTACAGGGCGCAGAATGATCGTCTCGCGCGATCAGCACTTCATGATGTTGATGAGGATGATATTGATGATGATGGTTTCAAATATTTGTTATTGACTTAACATACTGAAAGAAACGCCAAGAAAGTAGCCATATCCCGGCTCCCTGTATTCTTCCGCCGAGGACAGCACAGAAATCAATACGCGCGTGGGAGAGACAGAATATCCGTGCCCCTGCACTAACTGACACACGAACTCTCACACCCAAGCAAAGGTCTTTTACATAATGGCCGCTTGCAGTAAAACATTGATCAAGGAGTCAAATGTAATACAAAATGTATAACTACTATCTTCACACCGTGTATTGACTGTGATGGCCTAGATATCACAAATGCTTCGACCGATATCTCAGGTGAGTTAGCTCGCTCGTTTATTTCTAAACATTGTTCAATGATCTTATAGAATTCTACGTGTCTCTGTGTATTTTATTTATAATATACACCTTTAAAATGTTAAAGCATTTAGCTACAAGCTATCTCGGTATGGCCAGGCTATTTGCTACATAAAATTACAGATATATTAGCATTCATTGCGATGAAGCATGTATTTGTGTTACACTGCGAGTGTTAGACCTTC
Source organism: Achatina immaculata (assembly GCA_009760885.1). Taxonomy (NCBI): domain Eukaryota; kingdom Metazoa; phylum Mollusca; class Gastropoda; order Stylommatophora; family Achatinidae; genus Lissachatina; species Lissachatina immaculata. The sequence goes on along the minus strand of CM019707.1, from coordinate 37,484,368 downwards.
TGTTTGATTACCTCTCTTGTTAAAAATGGCTAAAATTAGCCACAGCAAGGGTTCTCAACTTTTGTAAGATTCAGAAATCAGAATGAAGGATCATCACAATCGGACCAGCCCCGTACACGCTCCGACAAGTACCCCAGCAGACACTGCAGCGTTTACCTACCGATGGTTCCTGGCATATGTTTGTCGTACATTATACAAGTGCGCTTTCTCTCACAAAGTTCAGATTTTCTGGCAGCAGCCTTGCTCTGTCCTAGCGTCATCAGTTTCCGTACATGTACATTGTCCACCCACTCCGTCTCCTCATCCTCCAACGTCCTGTCCGAAACGGCCTTCACACTGCCCTCCTTGTCCAGTATAACCCTGCCTTGTATGTCAGCCTATTCAGGCAGTCTGAGTCCTCTTTGTCTAGTCTGTCTGCCTTGTATTTCAGCCTGTCCAGCTAGTCTATGTCCATTCCCAGCCTACCTCGTATTTCAGCCTATCCAGCTAGTCTATGTCCATTCCCAGCCTACCTTCTATTTCAGCTTATCCAGCTAGTCTATGTCCATTCCCAGCCTACCTTCTATTTCAGCTTATCCAGCTAGTCTATGTCCATTCCCAGCCTACCTGGTATTTCATCCTATCCAGCTAGTCTATGTCCATTCCCAGCCTACCTTCTATTTCAGCCCGCCCAGCTAATCTATGTCTTCCTTGTCCATTCCCAGCCTACCTTCTATTTCAGCCCACCCAGCTAGTCTATATCTTCCTTGTCCATTCCCAGCCTGCCTTGTATTTCAGCCTGTCCAACTAGTCCATCAGCCGCAAGTCCTGGACAGCAGAACCACGTTAATTCCCTGACACATGTCCAAACAAACTCATCCGTTCTCTCTGAAGAGAATTCTTCCCAGTATTCCTACCTATGCTCCGTGAGGCCGCCACAACAGCACCACGAGACACTCAGTGATCTACCAGCCGATATGGTCTCAAGCTCCATACGCATGTTCAACGCAGTGACTGCTACAGCTCATCCACCTCCACAGACGACAGAGCTGCATTCAGTTTGGCGCTCTTTAGCTGCAAGACATCATTGATGATGTGCGAATGAACGCATCAGTAGCAGGGCATCTTGCTTACAACAGAGAGAGCTTTTAGGGGAGGCAAAGTTCCCGCAAGGGACATGCAAATGACTGACTGGCTGACTGAGACACTGAGCCATATGTAGGATTATAGACCTCCATTGGATTGTCCAGTACGTCACCATACCCGCGTGTACGGAACGTCAAAATCATCAGCTCCACTTCTATTAGATCCAATATTTCAGCGGGTGCCTTTTTCAAGGACCGCATTTAAAAAAAGCAAACCACAACAGAAAAAAAAATACGAAAACAAACAAAGAAATATGAAAATTAATGAAGCACTTAGTTCTTTTGGTATCGTTCTCCAAGAAAGATTTTTTCTTTCCGTCTTTCTTTCTGTAAAACTGAACCATACACCTTTGTCTACCTTTTCTTTAACTAGAACCAAGTTTACCTGCGTCGGCATCTTTTATCTCCCACTAGGGGGTGGAGTCGCTGTCCGTCTTTGCTCTCTGAGACCCACAGCTGACATGCCAGCCTCAGGGTTGGCGAATCATAACTGGCCAAGACCCTGCGCCCCACCTCTCCCTTGGTAACCCCAGTAACAGGTCTAGCCTGGCTAACAGGACAGGGATCGCCAGAGTCCCCACCCCCCCCCCCCTTGGGGGTGGAGTTTTGCAACCGCCCCCCCCCCAGCTTTTTAGCTGTGCTCAGGGACTGATAAAAGCCGGTACCATGTGGTGCCCCAACATCATCACTGCATCGGCTGCAAGGAACACCAGCCCCCAGTTCTAGGAATTGATTGATTGATTGATCTCTACTTCAAAGGGTTAAGAATTGGGCACACAGCTCCGTCTGACATTCTGACCTTTTTATCACACAAATTTCACTCTGTTCCAGACATTCTACAAATATGCTGCTCATATAACCAACATAACTAACATTGGAAAGCTGAGAGACATAAAATAAAATTAAAGTATAACATCCACATTTCACTTTTATCCATGCACTCAATGCAGAAAGTAACTATATACATATATAAATGACTACGGAAAGTAACTATATACATATATAAATGACTACAGAAAGTAACTATATACATATATAAATGACTACAGAAAGTAACTATATACATATATAAATGACTACAGAAAGTAACTATATACATATATAAATGACTACAGAAAGTAACTATATACATATATAAATGACTACAGAAAATAACTACATACATATATAAATGACTACAGAAAGAAACTATATACATATTTAAATGACTATATACCAAACATAACTGTGGTACTATTCATAATAAACAATTCAGTATCTGCAAGAGCAGTCTAGAATAACTTTTGTGAATCATGGTTACATGCATTCATTCATTTGCATGTCCCTTGCGGAACTTTGCCTCCCTAACAGCACTCCTGTAGGCCTCTCGTTTGTGAGCAAGATGGCCTACTGTTGCTGCGTCCATTTGCAGATCGTCAACGATGTCTTGCAGCCATCTTCGTTTTGGTCTTCCTCTTTTTTTTCCCATTATGTATCCTTCCAATACGGTCGTCTCTAAATTATCATGACGTTTAATGTGTCCAACATATTTAAGTTTTCTCTCTTTAATCCTCTTTACTAGCCACCCTTCTTCAATATTAAGCTCTTGTAGTATAGATATATTTGTTCTTTTTTGTGTCCACGATATTTGGAGAACTCTTCTGTAGCATTTACATTCAAAGGCATTTATGTGTTTCTCAGCTGTTTTGTTAAGTGTCCAAGTCTCACAGGCATATGTTGCGATTGGAAAGATGCATGCCCTTAAAAATCTTATTATGGTAAAAATATTATTATGGTAAACTATCTTCTGGAAATATACCAAGAAACCCAAACAGCAATCATGGAAAGTCAAATAGGAAAAAGATCTGGTGGTGAGTCCCCCAGGCCAGATAGATCTAATGTTAACACTGGGGAAGAGTGTGAGACAGAGGTCAGTACTAGTAATTGTGATGACGGACAAAATCCTGACGGTGTTACGAAGGAAAACCCCTGTATCAAACTAAAAAGAAAAATAAGAGTAGGAACATGGAATGTGACAAGTATGTAGGAGGGAAATTATCAAGTAATAAGTGACGAGATGAAAAGAACGGGGATACACATTTTGGGAATCTGCGAACATCGATGGAAAAGATCAGGACACTTTAAGAGCAAGAATGATAATATCTTTATATACTCTGTTGGAGAAGTAGGAGGAAAGAATGGAGTGGCTTTTTATTTGGTTACATGTAATCGACATCAAATACATATTGGAAGAGTTTGTAGTTGTAGGGAGGAGTATAGTTTATATTTTTTTATAGGATGGGAGGTTATTTCAAAGATGAATAGCAGAATAAGTAAAGCTTTACTTGTAAAGATCAAGTCTGTGTTTTGGAAGACATATGTTGTTTAACAAACGAACGAATACTTATTACATGAAGTTAGTTTCAGGTATAGTTTTAAGGAACTTATTATTGTTGTTCAAGTTTGCACCAGACATGGCAAGAGACCGTGTGTATGTTTGTCTAGTTGGTACCTGCTAGAGAGAATGAATCTAAGCTACGGAATTTCTGTGTCACGGCCTCGTTTCTTTCCGGGTGTCACGATCTCTCATGTCTGCTGAGCAGTTACTAAAGACTATGTCAACAAAACACCGTTTTTTGGGGGTGCTAATTGGCTAAGTCGATAGTACGCTGTTCTCTCGTGGTTAGACGGCTGCTCGTCCTACCAGAGTCCGTGTTCGAATCCCAGGTAATTCTCTTGTGAGTTTTCTTTCTCTCACGTCTCACTAAAGTGCTTTGTCTACGATTTTTTCCAGGTCTAATCCTACAATATTTGTTCTCTTACTTTACCGTACCAAAGCCTCGTAGTTTCCTATTTATAAAAAAATTGTTCCTGGGCTGTATTTAGGGAGATTGATGAAGAAGAAGAAGAAGACGAAGAAGAAGAAGAAGAAGATCTCTCATAATATATAGGAACAGACCAGTTGAAATAAAATCCTCATCTTGGCACATTTATTTTTAGGACAAAAAATTCAGAGGTGATTTCCCATACTCCAGTTATCTTGTTCCGCTTCTCCCAGCATGTACCGATACCTCCAGTTTTTAAGAACCCTTTGAGTCAGAAAATGAGGATGAGGAGAAGATGCAAGAGATGAGAGAAATGGAGGTATCCATGAAAAAAGAGTTAAGAGGAAGAGCAGAGTCTGAGAGATTTGCTCCAGTGTGGGCCAAGAAAGGAGTTGTGGCACGAGCTTGTGTTTGGCGTGTCTTTTCTTATCTTTCAAGGGTAAATGTTTATTCAACTTGGTGTTAACATGGATATCTATCTATCTAAGAACGTAAACACAAACGATAAAGTTTGTAGGTGACCAAACGTAAGAGCATAGACACGTGGTCTAACAACCGATCGCAGGAGCTGTGTAAGCAAAGAAAGACAGGGACAGTGGCGGGGGTGGGGGGGGGTGGGTGGGGGATGGGTTGGGAAGAACAGAAAAGCCACGTGACTAAGGTCAGTCCATGTAGGTTCAACATCATCAGTCCTGTGTACTCCCAGTGGAGCATAAGGCATCAATAAACGTTCCCCAGCCAAGCCCGTCTGTGGCAACTCGGGATACCTCACAGCATATTTCCCGCTTCCTTCAGCTCTTCCTGTCTTGTAGGTCTCCGTGCCCCTACAGTTGGCTGCCCCTCCTTTTTCCTTGAGGTTTTGTCCAGGTCAAGCTGGTATAGTGCTGCCATGTTTTTGTTTTTCCAAGCCGGTGTGACTTAATTAAAACGACTTCTTTTCTTCCAGAGTAGACAAAAAGTGGTTGCTATTGTCAGTTTGTTACGAGAAAGAAAAATGTGGGTTTCTTTCCAAAGGTACAAAGGGAGATAATTTGCTTATATCGTCTAAAGTAAGAAGGGAGGTAACTTGTTTTGTTTTCATTCCTAAGGCAGAAAGGGAGATGATCTGTTTGGATTCAATTCAATTCAATTTAAGTGCCATGCCGCGTGGCTTAGACGATCATTTCTCTCCACAGTTCCCTGCCTTTAGACTTGATTATGAGATCCGCCGGTGACTTTCTTCTTAGCCACACTGACAGCCCATCCAATAACTTGCCACGGTGTGTTCCAATTGTCCTCTTCTCAGGAAATGTCCTATACATCTAGCTTGATCTTTGCTGTAATTTGCTTTTTAACTCCAGCCTCACTTACGACTTCTTCATTGGTTTTCTTGGCTGTCCATGGTACCTTCAACATCCTTCTTATAAACCACATCTCCATAGACTGCATTTCTCTCTGTACTCTTTATTCATAGACCATGATTCACATCCATAAAACGGAACTGGCTCGATGTAACATTTAAGTACTCGGAATCTTGTTTCCATTGATATGGATCTGTTGCACAAGATGTTTCTCATTGTCTGGAATGCTGACTTGGCCTGAGCACGTCTGCTTTTTATTTCATTGTGACATTTCCCATCAGCTGTTATAATCGTTCCTAAGTACTTGAATCTATCAACTTGTTTCATTTCTGTGCCATCGATGGTAATGCTAATTTTAGTGGTATTCTTTTCTTTGAGATGGCCATCACTTCAGTCTTCTTTTTATTCAGACTGAGACCTTTACTTTTACTTTCACGAACCACGATGTCCAGAAGAGCTTGTAGCTCCCCTTTACTTTTAGCAATCAGAACTGTGTCGTCTGCATATCTTAAGTTGTTAAGGTTGTACCCACCAACTGATATTCCAGGCATGTTCTCTATTTTTTTCATTATGTTTTCGCTGTACAAGGAGAAGAGGTCAGGAGATAGAACACATCCTTATCTCACTCCCAATTTTATGTCTTGAATGCTCCTATTTGGTTCTCAACCTTCATTGCTGCTGATTGCTGCCAGTATATGTTTTTGATGAGTTTCAGTTCTTTCCCATCTATGTTGATGTCTTTCAGCATTCTTATTATTTCTGTGTGTCTCAGTTTATCAAATGCTTTAGAGTAGTCTATGAAGCAAAAGTATAGGTCCATCTTTATTTCTATTGATCTTTCCATCAATGTTCTTATTATCTATATGGGGTTACTTGTACTTGAAGAACATATTGAAAAGCAGAAACCATTAATACTGAACTTCATAAACTTTAAAAAGGCATTTGATAGCATACTCAGAGATTCATTATGGAGAATTTGAAGTATATATGGAATACCATCTAAAATTGTCAACATCATTAAGGACTTCTACAATGGATATGTTTGTGCAGTCAAGACAAAAGAAGGGATGAGTGAATGGTTCCAGATTGAAACAGGTGTGAAACAAGGATGTATACTGTCTCCTTTACGTTTTGGAATTACATCATCATCATCAGGTGCCGTGCCGACTGGCGCTGGCTATTATGCTTCTCTAGAGTACACAATCCTTCATGCAGGCCATCAGCTCAGTTGGTGATCTCCTCTCACACCATCCCGTCAGACTGTTCAGTATCATTTCTCTTGGTCTTCCTCTTGATCTTCTTCCTTCTATTTTTCCTATTCTTATAATATTTTTGGAATTACAGTAGACTTCATAATGAAGAATGCTGCATAGGTAACACAGGTATTGACTGGGTATATGGGACCCAGCTAGAAGATCTTGATTTTGCTGATGACATAACTCTTATCAGTAACAATGTGAATTCCATGCAGGAAAAAACAGATAGCCTGTATTCACTGGCTAGCAAAAAAGGACTTGAAGCTAACAAGGACAAAACAAAAATAATGAAAATTCCCCTTAATCAAAATGGAAAAATACACATGGAAGGGACAGATATTGAAGAAGTCAATCAATTTGCATACCTTGGCAGCTACATAGACCAGGATGATGATACCAGAAAAGAAGTTAGAATTAGAATTGCAAAAGCAGCATCCATCTTCAAGAATATTGAGAACATATGGAATTCAAAAGTTATAAGTACAAAAACCAAGTTAAGACTATTCAATTCAAATGTAATATCCACCTTCATTTATGCATGCGAAAGCTGGAAAACAACTAAAGAAAGATACAAAAAATTAGACTCTTTTGAAAACAAATGCCTAAGAAAAATACTCGGCATCAAGTGGAACGAATTCAAGAACAATGCAGAGATAAGACAGATGACTGAACAACAACCAGTCTCATGGGTGATAAGCAGAAGGAGATGGACATATGTTCTTCACTTGATGAGAAGAAATGATCAGAGAATCCCAAAACAAGCTATCACGTGGAACACAACAGGTCAAAGAAAAAGAGGCAGACCACGTGAAACTCTGAAGAGGACATTGTTAAAACAGGCCAAATTAACAGGCATAAAATCCCTTGATGAGGTTGAAAGACTCGCTGAAGACGGGAAAAATTGGCGAACTACCTGCGAGCCCTGTGTGGCGTTTAACGGCACGTGAAGGATATAAGTTACTTGTACCCTTTCTTTCGACGAAGCCACGCTGTTCTTCGGCGATCTCTAGTTTTATTTTTGCTCTTGACTCTTCTCATAACTCCACGAAATAAGGTCTTGGTAACATGGCTCTTTAGACTAATGGTTCGATGGTCTTCACATTCAACTGCACCTTGTTTCTTTGGTAGGGCAATGAAAATTGATCGCAAAAGGTCTGATGGGACATAGTTACTGTTATAGATGTCATTCAGCAATTTGGTAATTATTTCTATGCCAAGCTGTCCTAATGTTTATGATCTGGTCCTGGTGCTTTATTGTTCTTCATGTGTTTGATGGCTCTTTCCACTTCTGCTTTTAATACGGGAGGCCCGTCATTATTATTTCGTATATCTATTTCGCTTCTATTCTCCTCATAGAGTTCCCTAATGTATTGGCACCATCGTGCCATTATTTCATCTCTGTCCATTATTGTATGCCCCTCCTTTGACTTCAGGCAACCAGTCTTGTGGTATGCCCTTTTGTTTGTTATCTCATTTATTTATTTGTGCATATCTCTTGCGTTTCCATGATGATGTGTCTCTAATTTATCACATTTCATACTTAGCCACTATTCTTTAGCTTTATTGCATTTGTGTCTTATTTCTTTATTTATTTTCTCATATTCATCTTTATCTTCATTAAAACTTCTTCTCCGATCTGTTAGTTGCAAGATTTCTTCTGTCATCCATCCCTGTTTAGCGTGTCTTTTATTTGGAGGTAGTATTTAAATAAATGTTTGCTGAATAGAGTCTTTAAGCATATTTTATTGTTCATCAATTGTTTCAGTCTTCTCTATAGAATTATATCTATTATGTACTATGGTCCTATGTTGTTCTTGGATTGCTTTATCTTTCGGTAACATCTCTCTATCTAGTTCTTTGTTTTTAGCTGCTACTTTTAACCTCTTTAGCCTGATTCTTACTTTTCCTACATCTGGGATGTGGTCAATGTTGCAATCTGCGCTTGGTCTTGTTTTCATGGATATTAATGAGTTCCTGAATCTTCTGTTGATCATAATGTAATCTGTCTGGTTACGTATGTTATTATTTGGGCTTCTCCATGTCCATAGTCGCCTAGGGTGTTGTTGAAACCAAGTATTTCCTATTATCATTTTATTCTTTTCTGCCTACTCAATCAACATCTCTCCTCTTGTATTTCTAATACCTAGTCCATACTTGCCAGTAGCTTCATTCTCTTGTTCAGTCCTGACTTTTTGCGTTAAAATCACCTAGCACAAAGTTTACTTCTCATGGTTTGTACTGTTTCATTGCCATGTTATAAAATTATTTTATCTCATCATCAGAACTTTCTGAAGTTGGTGCGTATACTTGGATGAGATTTGTGTCTATTGGGTGGTCCTGTAATTTAACCATTAACACTCTGTCTGATATGCACCAGAAACCTTTCATGGTTCTTACTGTCTTCTTATCCAATATTATGCCAACTCCATTTCTACACTGGTTTCCCCCAGAATATATTATTTTGAAGTCTTTATGATCTCTGCTTTCTGCTCCAGTCCGTCTCATTTCACATAAACCAAGGATGTTAATTTCCATTCTTTTCATTTCTTGTTCGAAGTTTTCCAAGTTCTGTTAGTGTTCTAATGTACCATGTTATAATTACTGTGGTGTTACTTGTGTTTTCTTTGCTTAAGTAGTTGGATGACGATCTGGTGTCACCTGTCGCATGTGATAGTCCATACCGGACGGGGTGGTTCCACTGGAACCCCCATTAACGTCGTTATGATTCAAAGAATTGTGGATTGTCATGATTGTTCTTGGGAATGTACAGTGTTGGTTTCCCCTTGCCTTCCACTGGTTTGTTTATGGTTTACTCCACTAGCCTTTGACTCTGGCCAGAGCCTACCCTACAAGGCAGGCAGGGAGTTTGAAGTCAAAGTTTTCCTTCTCCTAGATGAGCTACCAGCCAATATTAACCAGTCTTATCTACCCGAAGCGTCTGGTTTTCAGGCGCAGATACTCACCCTTCGCCCCTTATCCTGTCAGTTTAAACAGTTCCGCCACGAGAAGGCCAGGAGCTGGACTTGGACTGTCAGAGGCTATTTGAGAGGCACGCCTTGGAGACATTTAATTAGAGCGGAGAGCTTATCCTCCACCCTACCTCCAGCTATTCCAGTTCTTAGAACCTGGATTCAATTCCTGCAATAGGAAGGGAGGTAATTTGTTTGGCTTTCATTCTTAAAGTAGACGGGAGGTAATTTGTTTAGATTACATCTCTGAGATACAAAGGGCGGTAATTTGTTAAGTCTCATTCCGGTGGTAGAAATGGGGGGGGGGGGGGTGATTTGTTTTCATTTCAGAGCTAGAAAAATAGAGGAGTTTTGTATGGATTTCATTCCAAAGGTATAAAGGGAGGTAATTTGTCTGGACTTCATTTGTAAGGTAGAAAGAAAGGTAACTGGGTCGTGTGAATGAATTCAGGATTGAAGTTGAGAATCGATATTTATCACCTTTAAGAGAGTTCACGTGAGTGGCTTGCATTTTGAGTTCGCCGTTAGCAATACAACATGCTGTGTCCAAACGCTACCCAAGCAGAATATGTTATGTTCTAGCACTAGTGGGAATGTATATACATATTTCCGGTGTGATAAAATCAATTCTGAGGTATGAGAAGATCAAGCATGAGAAGACTGGGTGAGTTCTACTCCCAGGCCGTGAAAAGATCCGCACCGTGTGACTGGCGGCTGGGACAGGACCTTTGAATTAATCATGGCAGCCACTGAGGACCGTAATTGTAGGACCGAGCCCTTCTGACTGGACCTTTTGATTATTCTAGCAAACAGCCTGTAAGTCTATTTACGTAAAGGTTATGAATCATAGCGTTTTGTTTTGGTTGTCTTGTCTTGTCCTGTCTTGCCTGCTATCTCTCTATAACTGCGAGCTGGTGTTCTTTGCGGCCGATGCTGTGGAGGTGTTGAGGTACAACATCGTATCGGCGTTGTATTTTTTTCAGTCCCACGAGTACAGGTAAAATGTAGGGGTGTGTGCAATGCTTCTTTAGCAGACTCCACCACCACTGTGGGGACTACGGCGATCCCTGCCCCGTTAGCGAGGCTATGCCTGTTACTGGGGGGGGGGGGGTACCAACGCGAGGCGAGACAGGGTCTTGTTCAGCTATGGTTAGCTAACCCTGACCCTACTATGTTATCTATAGGTCGCTGATTGCCTCCTCGAATAGCGTCCCCCCTACCCACCCCCCCCCCTTTTGTTTGGGTTATATAGATATACGAGGGTGAGTAACAAAGTAACCGTATTTATTTTATTTTATTTGAATAAAATTTACAAATATGGCTGAAAAAAAAGACTCCTTATCTTTTTCAACGGAGTCCTTACCACGCTCAAGGCAGGTCGCAATAACTGCCTGGATTCCTGGAGACAAAATTAATCTTCTGAATGACCATGTAGACAGCTATGAATGGCCTCTTTAATCTTTTCGCCCAAACTGACCTTCTTCCTACCTGGCGCCTCCTTGCGGGATCCAAAAGCGTGACAGTCGCATGGTGCGAGATCGAGTGAATATGCAGGATGTGGAAGACACTCCAAACGTAGATTCGTAATTTACTGAGCTGTTGTGTGTGCTATGTGAGACCCGTATTATTATGATGTAATAACATATAACAACTTAACGAATCCCAGCATTTTGACTTAACTGCAGGTCTCAAATGGTTAGTCAAGCAGATCGCATTATTCGTCGCTGTTGACAGTGGTTTCTCTAGGCCTGTTATGTTCCAAGGTTGGGTCTATACATTTCCAGAAAAGAGCGAGTGCCAGTTGTCAGGTCGACATTGTTGTCCAAAGCATTTGATTTTTGTGGGCCAGAATGTTGTCGGACTTTGCTGGACTCACTTTGTCTTTGGTTGGGAGTCATGCAACCAGCATTCGTCTCCAGTGACTACAGGTCAAAGAAAGCCATCTCTTTCAGCTTCCGATAGTCGTAAAGCTGCTTCACAAAAATCCTCATGACGTTCTGTCAGATCGGGGTTGAGCTGTTGTGGTACACACCAGGCGTAGACTCTCCAGTACTGCACCGAGCCATGGCTAATCTTTAGGTCTCCAGTCACTCGGAGACTTTCTAGTACTGCACCACCGAGCCATGATTAATCGTTAGGTCTCCAGTCACTCTCATCGGTTTTCTCCAATCATTTGTTCCACTCAATCTTAGCAGAATGAGGCCGGCTGGAGGGAACTACATCTTCTATATTTGACAACCAACTTCTAAACTGCCTGTGCCATTCAGTTAACATCACTGCTGTATCTAGACCAACAAGCAGCAGTAAGAATAAATGGTGAAACAACAACTTGGTTTGACATAAAACAAGGGGTCCGTTAGGGGTCCATATCGTCACCCTACTTATTTAACTTGTAAACTGAAAATATAATGAGGAATGTTAGAGAAGATGTAGACAAAGAATATTAAGATGCCATAACAATTGGAGGTTATGAAATACCAGAGATTAGATAAGCTGATGACACAGTGTTACTGTCCACAACACAAAAAGGAATGGAAAAACTAATTATGTCAGTCCATAAGAACAGCGAAGACCAAAACCTCTATCTTAATGCAAAGAAAACTAAATTGATGACGACGTACAAAACAAACAAGCCAGCTGAAATATGTATCAGTGAGGAAAAACTGGAAGAATTGGAGAGTTTTGAATATCTTGGATCACTACTAACTAATAATGGAGATACAATGAGGGAAATTAAAAGGAGGACATCTATTGCTCTTCAGAAAGTAAAACAAATAAAGAATATGTGGAGATGAGCAGAAAGAACTACAAAAATAAGATTTTTAAGTGCATGCATCTTTCCCATCGCAACATATGCCTGTGAGACCTGGACACTTAACAAAACAGCTGAGAAGCACATAAATGCCTTTGAATGTAAATGCTACAGAAGAGTTCTCCAAAGATCGTGGACACAAAAAGAACAAATATATCCATACTACAAGAGCTTAATATTGAAGAAGGTTGGCTAGTAAAGAGGATTAAAGAGAGAAAACTTAAATATTTTGGACACATTAAACGTCATGATAATTTAGAGAAGACCGTCTTGGAAGGATACATAATGGGAAAAAGAAAAAGAGAAAGATCAAAACGAAGATGGCTGCAAGACATCGTTGACGATTTGCAAATGGATGCATCAGCAGCAGGGCATCTTGCTCGCAACCGAGAGGCCTACAGGAGTGCTGTTAGGGAGGCAAAGTTCCGCAAGAGACATGCAAATGAATGAATGAATGTGCCATTCGTATACCAGCTGAAGCGTCACACATGTTCCCTCCCTTTCCCCCCCCCCTCCTCATCTCGCCTCTTCACTCTGCTATGAATATCCGCAGGTTTCTCACTTTCACTACCCAGGAAGGAAGTAATTGCGCTCTGTTCTTCTCTCGTGCTTTCATCCAAGGGAGAGGCCATCTTTGATCTGGTCTTCTGACGTCATATTTCCAATATGGCTGACATACTGCCGCCGCGCACATGCGTCTAGAGAAGAATGGCATAACATATCTCTGTACTACAGCTATCTATTACTCTACTTAGATTTTTACAGCAAAATTAACGTTACTTTATAACTTGCTCCCGTATTTTTGGTTGAATAATCGGGGCGTGAGTGCA
>CM019707.1:37453733-37468733 GCA_009760885.1 Achatina immaculata | reverse complement strand
AGATCACGATAGAGTTCTATAGAAAGCCTGAGCACTCACGTTCAAGCTATTTTTAACTATCAGCGGGGGGGGGGGGGGAAGAGTCTGATTGGCTGGTACTGTAGAGAGGAGGGGGAGGGGGAAAGGGAAAGGAGGATGTGAAGAAGAAGAAGAAGAAGAAAGAATGTAGCGCCGGAAAGACTGCTAAAGTTAACAGTCGCGGGCTCCAATTTCAGCAAATCATTTTCTTATGTCTAAACTAGCTTCTATCCCCTTAGTTCAGTGTATGCATTTGTCGTGTCTACCTTCCCCATGTCTCCATGTCGTGTCTACCTTCCCCATGTCTCAATGTTGTGTCTACCTTCCCCATGTCTCCATGTCGTGTCTACCTTCCCCATGTCTCAATGTTGTGTCTACCTTCCCCATGTCTCCATGTTGTGTCTACTTTCCCCGTGTCTCCATGTTGTGTCTACCTTCCCCATGTCTCCATGTTGTGTCTACTTTCCCCATGTCTCAATGTTGTGTCTACCTTCCCCATGTCTCCATGTTGTGTCTACTTTCCCCATGTCTCCATGTTGTGTCTACCTTCCCCATGTCTCAATGTTGTGTCTAAATTCCCCATGTCTCAATGTTGTGTCCAACTTCCCCATGTCTCCATGTTGTGTCCAACTTCCCCATGTCTCACTGTTGTGTCTAACTTCCCCATGTCTCAATGTTGTGTCTAACTTCCCCATGTCTCAATGTTGTGTCTAACTACCCCATGTCTCACTGTTGTGTCTAAATTCCCCATGTCTCAATATTGTGTCTAACTTCCCCATGTCTCAATGTTGTGTCTAACTTCACCATTTCTCAATGCCACGTCTAACTTTCCCATGTCTCAATGTTGTGTCTAACTTCCCCACGTCTCAATATTGTGTCTAACTTTCCCATGTCTCATTGTTGTGTCTAACTTTCCCATGTCTTGATATCGTATCTAAATTCCCCATGTCTCAGTACCGTGTCTAACTTCTGGGTGTCTTAATGCCGTGTCTAACGTCTCCGTGTCTTAATGCTGTGTCTAATGTCTCCGTGTCTTAATGCTGTGTCTAATGTCTCCGTGTCTTAATGCCGCATGTAGTTTCTCCATGTTTTATTGCGTGTCTAACTACTCCACTTCTTAATACTAACCTGTCCATTTCATAATGCCTCCATCCAGTACTTATCAGTCTCTGTACTTCATCATTGTCTTCTCTCATAAATTATTTTCTTTCCCATATTCTTTATAACCAGCATAAGTATCTTCTGTTATTACTAAACCTCCCTTGCTTGTCTTCTCTCATTCTGTAACCTTCCATGCTTGCTTTCTCTCATCATGTAACCTTCCCTGCTTGTCTTCTCTCATCATGTAACCTTCCCTGCTTGTCTTATCTCATCATGTAACCTTCCCTGCTTGTCTTCTCTCATCATGTAACCTTCCCTGCTTGTCTTATCTCATCATGTAACCTTCCCTGCTTGTCTTCTCTCATCATGTAACCTTCCCTGCTTGTCTTCTCTCATCATGTAACCTCCCCTACTTGTCTTCTCTCATCATGTAACCTCCCCTACTTGTCTTCTCTCATCATGTAACCTCCCCTACTTGTCTTCTCTCATCATGTAACCTCCCCTACTTGTCTTCTCTCATCATGTAACCTCCCCTACTTGTCTTCTCTCATCATGTAACCTTCCCTGCTTGTCTTCTCTCATCATGTAACCTTCCCTGCTTGTCTTATCTCATCATGTAACCTTCCCTGCTTGTCTTCTCTCATCATGTAACCTTCCCTGCTTGTCTTATCTCATCATGTAACCTTCCCTGCTTGTCTTCTCTCATCATGTAACCTTCCCTGCTTGTCTTCTCTCATCATGTAACCTCCCCTACTTGTCTTCTCTCATCATGTAACCTCCCCTACTTGTCTTCTCTCATCATGTAACCTCCCCTACTTGTCTTCTCTCATCATGTAACCTCCCCTACTTGTCTTCTCTCATCATGTAACCTCCCCTACTTGTCTTCTCTTATCATGTAACCTCCCCTACTTGTCTTCTCTTATCATGTAACCTCCTGTACTTGTCTTCTCTCATCATGTAACCTCCCCCTGCTTGTATTCTCTCATTATTTAACCTTCTCTGCTTATCTTTTCTTATCTCGTAACTTCTCTTTCTATGATTTTTAATATGTAACTTCTCTGCTTATCTTTTCTTATCCTGTAACTTATATGCTTATCTTTTCATATCCTGTAACGTTTCTGCTTATCCTTTTTTTTTATTCTGTAACTTTTCTGCTTATTTCTTCTGATCATGTAACTATCTTTTCTTATCCTGTAACTTCTTTGCTTATCTTTTTTATCTTGTAACTTCTCTGCTTATTTTTCTTATCTTGTGTCCTCTTCGATTACATTATTTCAATTCCTTTACTTCCTTCCTTGCCTCTTCTCGTTCTTTGACGCCTCCCTACATGCCTTCTCTCACTCTTTGACGCCTCTCTACATGCCTTCTCTCACTCTTTGACGCCTCTCTACATGCCTTCTCTCACTCTTTGACGCCTCTCTACATATCTTCTCTCACTCTTTGACGCCTCTCTACATGTCTTCTCTCACTCTTTGACGCCTCCCTACATGTCTTCTCTCACTCTTTGACGCCTCCCTACATGTCTTCTCTGACTCTTTGACGCCTCCCTACATGTCTTCTCTCACTGTTTGACGCCTCTGTCTTCTCTCACTATTTGACGCCTCTCTACATGTCTTCTTTCACTCTTTGACGCCTCCCTACATGTCTTCTCTCACTCTTTGACGCCTCCCTACATGTCTTCTCTCACTCTCTGACGTCTCCCTACATGTCTTCTCTGACTCTGTGACGCCTTTCTAAATGTCTTCTCTCACTCTTTGACGCCTCTCTACTTGTCTTCTCTTCACTCTATGACGTCTCTCAGCTTGTCCTCTCTCACTCTTTGACGCCTCCCTACATGTCTTCTCTCACTCTTTGACGCCTCTCTACTTGTCTTCTCTCGCTCCGTGACGCCTCTCCACTTGTCTTCTCTTCACTCTGTGACGTCTCTCAGCTTGTCCTCTCTCGTTCTGTGACGCCTCCCTACATGTCTTCTCTGACTCTTTGACGCCTCCCTACATGTCTTCTCTCACTCTTTGACGCCTCTCTACATGTCTTCTCTCACTCTTTGACGCCTCTCTGCATGTCTTCTCTCACTCTTTGACGCCTCTCTACATGTCTTCTCTCACTCTTTGACGCCTCTCTACATGTCTTCTCTCACTCTTTGACGCCTCTCTACATCTCTTCTCTCACTCTTTGACGCCTCTCTACATGTCTTCTCTCACTCTTTGACGCCTCCCTACTTGTCTTCTCTCACTCCATGACGTATATTCATGCACTCTCTTTGACGTTCACCCTCTCTCTCTCTCTCTCTCTCTCTCTCTCTCTCTCTCCTCATTATTTAATTTTTTCCCGTATAAAATTGCTGTTTCTTTACAATTTAACCTGAATAGAAAATCGAAGTTATCGTACTTGTAGAAAGATAAAAAATGTCCCCCCACAAACCCATTTTTCCACACATAATGGAGCTAAATTCAGCACAAATTTATCGACATCTTCTTCAGTGTTTCCTCAAACTCTTAAACCTGTATTTGATAATTTGTTACAAACTATAATAACGGGTTCTCGATAACTGCGGACAATTAACAAGGACCAAGATCGATACTCTCCCATGTCATGATATAACTTTGTTATCAAGCGTGTTCCTCGACATTTCGTTGTTTGTCTTATCCTGCAGATCTTGGTCTTGTTATTCCTGTCAGATTATTGTGTTGTGGTGTATTAATTATCATCATTCTAATGCGCTCTGATCGCGGACAGTTGGCGCCTGCTGTCCTCTAGCGTCCCCTGTCCTTTTGTTATCACAGGACACCCAGCCAGGCATAAAGCCAGTCCCGTATTGTGATGCTGTCCATCAATCTATATCGATATTGATCTCTTTCTTCTTTTCTTTCTTTTCTTTTTGTTTTCTCTTGTTTGATATTATTGTTATTATGCCCCTTGATATGACAGGTAAGATTTTAATTATTTTTTTGTGTGCATCTCTTGGAAAGGGGGGGGGGGAGGGGGGTGGGAGGGGGCTGCGATGGTTTGAGACGCAGGACCAGATCGAACGTGGAGTAGGCTTACCCTGGAAAAGAATATCTGCTTTTGTCTCTCTCACTCTCTCTCTTCCTCCAACAAAGGTCCGGTCTTCTGGACATTCTCTCTCTCTCCCTCCGTCTACCTCTCTTTCTCTCTCTCCCTTTCTCTCTACCTCTCTTCCTCTCCCTCTCTCTCCTTCTCTCTCTCCCTCTCCATCTCACTTTCTTTATCTTTATTCCCCTCTCTATCTCTCTTCTTCTCCCTCTCTCTCTCACCCTCTTTCTCTCTCCGTCTCTCCCTCTCCCTCTCTCTCTCTCCCTAACGCTTTCTTCTCTCTCTCTCTCTATCTTTCTGTCTCTCCTTCTCTCCCCTCTCTCTCCATATCTCTCTCCCTAACTCTCTCTTCCTCTCTCCTTCTCTCTCTCCTCTCTCTTTCCCTCTCTTTCTCTTCCTCTCTCCCTCTCTCTCTTCCTAACTCTCTCTCCCTCCCTCTCTCTCCCTTCTCCCCCCTCTCTCTCTATCTATCTCTCTCTCTCTCGCTCCTTTTGCATTAACCCTCCCTTTTCCATACTATAAGAACAGAAACAAATCTAAACTTAAAAACAAAAAAAAACAAATCAAACCAAAACAAAACACATACAATTAAATAAAACAAAACACACACAAAAAAACCGAAACAAACAAAATTAAACGAAACAAAACAAACTAGATTATACAAAAATAAACAAAACTAAAACACAACAAACAAAACACAATTAAAACTTCGACCTGAAATAATTACTGGAAGTTATAGCGTCCCGAATGACCTTGTCAAGACGACAGTTCTAGACAAAATTCAGAGCTGCTATTTTATCTCATGCCCACACATGGCCTTCTGTTCTTTCTATCCGACACCGTGGTAGCGTTTTTGAAATAACGCAATACCCGCATATAAAAGAGCTTACCTGATTCACTGCACCTGTTTGGGTCCCATCCGCCTGGATCACGAACCACCACCCACTTCTTTGTAGTAAAGAATGTAGCCACGTGTCTGCTGTCCTCAATCAAGCAGTTTCCAGATCTTTCCAGATCCAGTACCTCTAGAAGACAGCTGATCATTCCTGCTCACTTCCTCCCCCAACCCTTCCCCCCTCCCAGACACACACACACACACACTAAACCTTTTTGGTCACATGGTACTAAATTAAATACCTTCAGAATTTTCTAGTATTCTGCTATTCTAGTATTTCTAGTTGCATGGGCCCGTCGAGCCGGCCCTGCTGTAACTCTTCTTGCACCGATACACGACTCTCCACTAACCCGGACATTTCTATTCTCTAACCCGGACATTTCTAATCTCTAACCTGGACATGTTTCTTCTCTAACCCGGACATTTCTATTCTCTAACCCGGACATGTCTCTTCTCTAACTCGGATATATCTCTTCTCTAACCCGGACAATTCTCTTATCTAATCCGGATATGTTTCTTCTCTAACCTGGACAATTCTCTTCTCTAACCCGGACAATTTTCTTCTCTAATCCGGACATGTTTCTTCTCTAACCTGGACAATTCTCTTCTCTAACCCGGCCTCATCTCTTATTGGATCCCTCTAAGATTTTTCTCTAACCCAGACATGTCTCTTATCAGACCCGGACTTTCTCTAACTCGGACATGTCTGTACTCGGACCCAGAGATGTCTGTTTTTGGACCTGGACATGACTCTTCTCAGACCAAAACATGAATCTTCTCTAACCCAGACATGACTCTTATCAGACTCGGACATGACTCTTCTCGGACCCAGACATAAGTCTTTCTAATCTGGACATGAGTCTTCTCAGATCCGGACATAAGTCTTCCCTAACCCGGAAACGACTCTTCTCAGAGCCAGACACGACTCTCCTTAGACCAGGATATGACTCTTCTCAGACCCGGACATGGGTCTCCTAGACCAGGACATGAGTCTTCTAGACCAGGACATGAGTCTTCTAGACCAGGACATGAGTCTTCTAGACCAGGACATGAGTCTTCTAGACCAGGATATGACTCTTCTCAGACCCGGACATGAGTCTTCTAGACCAGGACATGAGTCTTCTAGACCAGGATATGACTCTTCTCAGACCCGGACATGAGTCTTCTAGACCAGGACATGAGTCTTCTAGACCAGGATATGACTCTTCTCAGACCCGGACATGAGTCTTCTAGACCAGGATATGAGTCTTCTAGACCAGGACATGAGTCTTCTAGACCAGGATATGAGTCTTCTAGACCAGGACATGAGTCTTCTCATACCCAGACATGACTCTTCTCAGACCCGGACATGAGTCTTCTCATACCCAGACATGACTCTTCTCAGACCCGGACATGAGTCTTCTCATACCCAGACATGACTCTTCTCAGACCCGAACATGAGTCTTCTCATACCCAGACATGACTCTTCTCAGACCCGAACATGAGTCTTCTCATACCCAGACATGACTCTTCTCAGACCCGGACATGAGTCTTCTCATACCCAGACATGACTCTTCTCAGACCCGGACATGAGTCTTCTAGACCAGGACATGAGTCTTCTCATACCCAGACATGACTCTTCTCAGACCCGGACATGAGTCTTCTAGACCAGGACATGAGTCTTCTAGACCAGGATATGACTCTTCTCAGACCCGGACATGAGTCTTCTAGACCCGGACATGAGTCTTCTAGACCAGGACATGAGTCTTCTAGACCAGGACATGAGTCTTCTAGACCAGGACATGAGTCTTCTAGACCCGGACATGAGTCTTCTAGACCAGGATATGACTCTTCTCAGACCCGGACATGAGTCTTCTAGACCAGGACATGAGTCTTCTAGACCAGGATATGACTCTTCTCAGACCCGGACATGAGTCTTCTAGACCAGGACATGAGTCTTCTAGACCATGATATGACTCTTCTCAGACCCGGACATGAGTCTTCTAGACCAGGATATGAGTCTTCTAGACCAGGACATGAGTCTTCTAGACCAGGATATGAGTCTTCTAGACCAGGACATGAGTCTTCTCATACCCAGACATGACTCTTCTCAGACCCGAACATGAGTCTTCTCATACCCAGACATGACTCTTCTCAGACCCGGACATGAGTCTTCTCATACCCAGACATGACTCTTCTCAGACCCGAACATGAGTCTTCTCATACCCAGACATGACTCTTCTCAGACCCGAACATGAGTCTTCTCATACCCAGACATGACTCTTCTCAGACCCGGACATGAGTCTTCTCATACCCAGACATGACTCTTCTCAGACCCGAACATGAGTCTTCTCTAACCTGGATATGATTCTTCTCAGATCCGGACCTGGCTATTCTCTAACCGGGACATGACTCTTACCAGCCCGGACACGACTCTAGACAGACCCGGACATGACTCTTCTCAGGCCCGGACATGACTCTTCTCAGGCCCGGACATGACTCTTCTCAGGCCCGGACATGACTCTTCTCAGGCCCGGACATGACTCTTCTCAGGCCCGGACATGACTCTTCTCGAATTCCACTGTCCCTAGATCAAGACCCAGTGATCCATGTTCGCAAACCCAATAAAATCAAAGTCAACAAATAAAATCAAAATCAGCAAATAAATCAAGTTTATGTTTATGTTGGAGGTCAACCAACTGCTTCTTTTTTTTAACTGATCACACCATGACCCAGTTTGAAGGCAGATAAATCCTAATAAAATCTGGGCGAGGACTTGAGAATGTCACCTGCCAGGGCTGATTCTAGAGGTCAAATGATATATTTTATTAAAGTTCGTGGTCACGTGTGGTGGAGATAGCAGGGCGGAAACTATCATCATTTCACTCAAGTATTTATTTTGATTTCTGAAAAAAAAAACTTAGCCTCGCCAATTCTTGTTTTTTTTAAACGAAACAAAGCATGTAAATACAACTTTCGATTTACGACTGTTCATTTTACAGCTTCTTGTACATACGATCCAGCGTAGCGGTCTTTCAAACTGCGTATAGTTTACTTGTTCAGTGGAGATCGGTCGTGTTTTAGAAGCTCATAATTCACTGTTTAGTCTGTCCTTGTTTCTCAGACCGCAGCTTCCACTGTGCCGAGAAATTAGACATGATGAGAAAAAACAAGAAAGGAGCATGAGAGTATTTTCAAGTTTTACCTTACAAATGACCAAAAAAAAAAAAAACCAGGCAGCTGAAATATACGAGTATGTCAATGAGGAAAAACTGGAAGAAGTGGAGAGTTTTGAATATCTTAGATCACTACTAACTAATAATGGAGATACAATGAGAGGGAATTAAAAGGAGGACATCTATCGCTCTTCAGAAAGTAAAACAACTAAAGAATATGTGGAGAGGAATAGACAGAACTACAAAAATAAGATTTTTAAGGGCATGCATCTTTCCCATCGCAACATATGCCTGTGAGACCTGGACACTTAACAAAACAGCTAAGAAACACATAAATGCCTTTGAATGTAAATGCTACAGAAGAGTCCTTCAGATATCATGGACACAAAAAAAGAACAACTATATCATTACTACAAGAACTTAATATTGAAGAAGGCTGGCTAGTAAAGAAGATTAAACAGAGAAAACTTAAATATTTTGGACATATTAAACGTCATGATAGTCTAGAGAAAACCGTATTGGAAGGGTACATAATGGGAAAAAGAAAGAGAGGAAGACCTAGGCGAAGATGGCTGCAGGACATCTTCGATGATCTGCGAATTGACGCATCAGCAGCAGGGCATCTTGCTTACAACCGAGAGGCCTACAGGAGAGCTGTTAGGGAGGCAAAGTTCCGCAAGGGACATGCAAATGACTGGCTGACTGACCATACAGGTCACATGTCAATAGCTTATGTCACAAACGTGAGATTTTCAAGGAAAACATGACTCTGGTGGACTGACTGTTTGTTCATCTCCCTTGCTGCTGTTGTTCAAGGGCCATGATAAAATCTGGGCGAGGACTTGAGAATGTCACCTGCCAGGGCTGATTCTAGAGGTCAAATGATATATTTTATTAAAGTTCGTGGTCACGTGTGGTGGAGATAGCAGGGCGGAAACTATCATCATTTCACTCAAGTATTTATTTTGATTTCTGAAAAAAAAAACTTAGCCTCGCCAATTCTTGTTTTTTTTAAACGAAACAAAGCATGTAAATACAACTTTCGATTTACGACTGTTCATTTTACAGCTTCTTGTACATACGATCCAGCGTAGCGGTCTTTCAAACTGCGTATAGTTTACTTGTTCAGTGGAGATCGGTCGTGTTTTAGAAGCTCATAATTCACTGTTTAGTCTGTCCTTGTTTCTCAGACCGCAGCTTCCACTGTGCCGAGAAATTAGACATGATGAGAAAAAACAAGAAAGGAGCATGAGAGTATTTTCAAGTTTTACCTTACAAATGACCAAAAAAAAAAAAAACCAGGCAGCTGAAATATACGAGTATGTCAATGAGGAAAAACTGGAAGAAGTGGAGAGTTTTGAATATCTTAGATCACTACTAACTAATAATGGAGATACAATGAGAGGGAATTAAAAGGAGGACATCTATCGCTCTTCAGAAAGTAAAACAACTAAAGAATATGTGGAGAGGAATAGACAGAACTACAAAAATAAGATTTTTAAGGGCATGCATCTTTCCCATCGCAACATATGCCTGTGAGACCTGGACACTTAACAAAACAGCTAAGAAACACATAAATGCCTTTGAATGTAAATGCTACAGAAGAGTCCTTCAGATATCATGGACACAAAAAAAGAACAACTATATCATTACTACAAGAACTTAATATTGAAGAAGGCTGGCTAGTAAAGAAGATTAAACAGAGAAAACTTAAATATTTTGGACATATTAAACGTCATGATAGTCTAGAGAAAACCGTATTGGAAGGGTACATAATGGGAAAAAGAAAGAGAGGAAGACCTAGGCGAAGATGGCTGCAGGACATCTTCGATGATCTGCGAATTGACGCATCAGCAGCAGGGCATCTTGCTTACAACCGAGAGGCCTACAGGAGAGCTGTTAGGGAGGCAAAGTTCCGCAAGGGACATGCAAATGACTGGCTGACTGACCATACAGGTCACATGTCAATAGCTTATGTCACAAACGTGAGATTTTCAAGGAAAACATGACTCTGGTGGACTGACTGTTTGTTCATCTCCCTTGCTGCTGTTGTTCAAGGGCCATGATAGAGTCTGACTTGAGACTAGCGGCTGATCTGAGAAACATTTCAAATTTTCCTTTCATCTCCCGCCAATTTTGAAAGGGTATCGCGTGTATGGATACGGTTCGAAGAAACGACAATTGTATGCATGCAGTGTTCAGTTGGAGGGCGTGCAAGATGTCAATGAATGATTATTCTTGTACAGGTTTTACTGTGGTGGGGGGGGGGGGATGTTAAATAATGAGAGAACACAAGCAGTCAAATAATGAAATAAGAGAAGTAGGGTATATTAAATAATGAGAGAACACAAGCAGTCAAATAATGAAATAAGACAAGTAGGGGATGTTAAATAATGAGAGAACACAAGCAATCAAATATTGAAATAAGACAAGTAGGGTATGTTAAATAATGAGATAGGAGAAGTAATGGGATTAGACAGGCAGGAAAGGTTAAATAATGGGACACGACGAGCAGGAGAGGTTACATATTGAGATAATACAAGCAGGGAATGTTACATAATGAGATAATACAAGCAGGGGATGTTACATAATGAGCTAATACAAGCAGGGAACGTTAAATAATGAGATAATGCAATCAGGGAATGTTGAATAATGAGATAGTACAAGGAGGGTAGGTTAACTAATGAGATAATACAAGGAGGGTAGGTTTAATAATGAGATAATACCAAACAGGAAAGGTTAAATAATGAGGGATGTTGGCTGTGCTGTAAAACAAAAACCTCATTCAAAGATTAATCTGCAGGGCTGTCTTTAGAACTTGGACAGGATCTTGACAGCGTACGAAAATCTTTTCTCGTCACGCGAACAGCGCGGAGAGACCTTTGTACAGCACAGTCTGGTGCGCCTCGCATTACAGGCGGACCCCACTTTCAGGGATAGCTGTGTTCCAGTTTCAGTTCTTAAAAACCTGGAGTGACACATGAAAGATTGTCCGAAGTTGAAGGTCGTCTCAGAAACGCTACAGGCTTCCACAAGATGACACATGTCAGAAGACAGTCCAGGAACCGGTATACTTCTTATCTCCCAAGCCCATAAAGAGATCACTCTGATTATTACCTGTAGCTGTCTTATCTTTGCTCTGTTTTAATAAACAGACTTATCTCGATTTTATCTCTTGGGGTTGGACCCGGACAAAGAATTTTATGTAAATATTTGAACTCTCAATCTTCTGTGTTCGAGTTTTGTTTTCTTTTATTTTTTTAAAAGTTATTCTGAATGATAACCTTTTGTTTTCATTTTTGTTATCATTCCAAATCTAGTCTCAATACGCGTTTTGTTATTTCTATTCAATATTTATTACTATTATAATCACGGCTACTGTAGCAAGCCACGGCAGAAATAATGGTAGCCACATTTGAATATTTCAAGAGGTAGCTACAACAGTCGTAATGGTGGTGGTAGTAGTAATAGTGGTAGTAGTAGTAGTAATAGTGGTAGTAGTAGTAGTAATAGTGGTAGTAGTAGTAGTAGTAATAGTAATAGTGGTAGTAGTAGTAGTAGTAGTAATGGTGGTAGTAGTAGTAATAATGGTAGTAGTAGTAGTAATGGTGGTAGCAGTAGTAATAGTGGTAGTAGTAATAGTAATAGTGGTAGTAGTAGTAGTAATAGTAATAGTGGGAGTAGTAGTAGTAGTGGTAGTAGTAGTAGTAATAGTAATAGTGGGAGTAGTAATAGTAATAATAATAGTGGTGGTAGTAGTAGTAATAATAGTGGTAGTAGTAGTAATAGTAATAATGGTAGTAGTAGTAGTAGTAGTAGTAGTAGTAGTAGTAGTAGTAGTAGTAGTAGTAGTAATAGTGGTAGTAATAGTAGTAGCAATGGTTGTGATGATGGTGGTAATAGTAATAAAAGTAGCAAAATTAGAAGTAGTCACAATTGTAGTAATAGCAAAGGAGAGAAACTATGGCAAAATTCAGAACACGAGAGTCTAGATATGGAGAACACGTTATGAGATGAGACAAACTGGAACAGTTAGTCCACACAGAAAAACTGGAGGGAAAAGGAACAAAGGAAGACAGAGAAACATGATACTTGACGGACTAAAAGAGTGGCGTAGATCACGGTCCAAAACACAGCTTATAGAAAGAGTAAAGGATATATGGTTGTGGAAATCTATGACGACCAACGCCTGATCAGTGTGGGACAGAGAGAGAGAGAAAGAGAGAGAGAGACAGAGATGGACAGAGAGACACAGAGAGACACAGAGAGACAGAAAGAGAGAGACAGATAGAGAGAGAGACAGACAGAGAGAGACAGAGAAAGAGAGAGAGACAGAGAGAGAAAGAGACAGAGGATCAGAGAGACAGAAAGAGACAGATTGATTGATTGATTGATTGATTGATCTTTATTTCAAAAGGGTTAAGAATTGGGCACGCAGGCCCGTCTGACATTCTGCCCTTTATCATACATCTTTGAGAGGGAGGCAGAGAGAGACGGAGGGAGAGGCAGAGATAGACAGAGAGACAGAGGGAGAGAGACAGAAAGACAGAGAGAGACAAAGATATTTATTAATCTTTATTGATTGATTGATTGATCTTTATTGCCAAAAAGTTAAAAATTGGGCACGCAGGCCCGTCTGACATTCTGCCCTATATCATACATCTTTCACTCTATTCCAGACATTCTACAAATATGCTGCTCATGTAACAAGCATAATTAACACTGAATCTGAGAGACATAAAATAAAATATAACATTTACGTTTCGCTCTTATCCATTCACTCAGTACAGAAGTAACTAGATACATATGTAAATGACTATCTACTAAACAAAAATTTCGGGATTATTCAGAATAAATAATTAACTGTATTCGTTGTCTGTAAGAGCAGCTTAAGATAACTTTTAAGTTTTATCATTCATGGAGGCATGTAGTCGACATCAAATAGATATTGGAAAAGTTTGTATTTGTAGGAAGGAGTATAATTTATATTTTTTATACAGGATGGGAGGGTATTCCAAAGATGAGCAGCAGAATAACTAAAGCTTTTCTTGTAAAGATCAAGTCTAGGTTTTGGAAGACATATGTTGTTCAAGCGTTGGCTGCACTCTGGGCTAAATTTAAACAGGTTCCATTGATAAAGTGGAGAGAGAAAGAGAGAGAGTGAGAGAGAGAAAGTAACAGTAGTTGTAGTAAAAGCAGACGAAGTGGTAGTAATAGTATTAGCGGCACAGTTAGTAGTAGTTTTAGTAGTAGTAGTAATAGTAGAAATAGTACTAGCAGCACAATTAGTAGTAGTAGTAGTAGTAGTAGTAGTAGTAGTAGTAGTAGTAGTAATAGTAGTAATAGTAGTAATAGTAGTTGTAGTAGTAGTAGTAGTAATAGTAATAGTATTAGTACTGTTAGTAGTAGTAGTAGTAGTAATAGTAATAGTAGTAGTAGTATTAGTCGTAGTAGTAGTAGTAATAGTTGTAGTAGTAGTAGTAATAGTAGTAGTAATAGTAGTAGTAGCAGTAGTAGCAATAACAGAAATTGTATCAAAATGAACAGCAGTGGTGTGCTATTGTTAGTTTTTAGAAAAATAACTTAGAATATCACACGTAACAACATAAGTAATGCAACATTTCAGCTTTTTTGCCTCTCTCACAAACAAGCAAACGAGCAAACACACAAACAAATAAACAAACAGAGAGGAAGAGAAAGGACCAGACGCTAGAAATAAATGAATCTCTCCACGTATCACTGTGTTCTTTCATCACTGAAAGTTTCAAACTGTACGTACGCATCATCTTTGTTTGTATGTCAGCATATATTAATTTAGCACACTTACATTAGCCTTCCCTTGATTCACGTTATCTGTTCTACTCATTCCGTCTTCTTGTTTGCTGACTGTTTAAGAGAATCAGCGACTTGAAAGACTACATTATTTGTCTCTTTAGTATCTCTGTATGGATGCATCAGCAGCAGGCCATCTTGCTCACAAAAGAGAGGCCTACAGGAGAGCTGTTAGGGAGGCAAAGTTCCGCAAGGGATATGCAAATGACCGAATGAATGAGTATCTCCGTTTGTAAAGGTTTCCTGGAAGTCTACTCTTTGTCTGTTTATTGTTTGTACAAATATTGACTTCCTACTTACCTTTGTGACGAGACACTGAGTGTGTCTTTTTACTTTTAGAACTTCTCACAGTTGAATGGAGGTGGAGCCATCCGAGCAACATGTTTTACTTTACATTTCTGAGGAAATCACACTGTTAACAAAATATCCCAGTGACCTCAAGTACTGAATTTTCTGGTAGTTCTTATTAAAACTTAGAATGGCTGTATATTTTTTTAGTATGTTTTAAAAATATATTTTCCCAAATGTTTATATTGCTATGAATTCATCATCATCTTCATCATCATCATCACCATCATCATCATCATCATCATCATCTTCTTCTTCTTCTTCTTCTTTCCAAGCCATTAAGTCTCATTGCTGCAGATAAAGTTCGCCTCCATTCCTCTCTATTCCTAATCTTCTCTCTCCAGTTGGTAACACAAATTTCTTTTATATCCTCTTCTACGTTGTCTTTCCATCTCTGTCTTGGTCTACACCTTGGTCTTGTTTCCCTCATCTCTTGTACATACGTCATTTTCGTTTGTCTTCCATTCTTTCTACATGGCCCAATCAGCTCACTGGCTGGTCTAGTCTATTAATACGGTACCTCATGTAAAGATACAATCAACGTTAGCAATTTCCGTATTGGACAA
Organism: Achatina immaculata; assembly: GCA_009760885.1. Taxonomy (NCBI): domain Eukaryota; kingdom Metazoa; phylum Mollusca; class Gastropoda; order Stylommatophora; family Achatinidae; genus Lissachatina; species Lissachatina immaculata. Next base: position 37,453,764 of record CM019707.1, on the reverse strand, counting down.
AATAGTTTGTAAAGTTGTTTGTATCTTTGTT
>CM019707.1:37446233-37448733 GCA_009760885.1 Achatina immaculata | reverse complement strand
GTGTTCCAAGTGTGGTGAGTGTCGGTTCGGAGAACTCATGGATGAAAATGGGAATACTGAACTCATAGATGAAAAGGGGAATACTGACTTCACACGGTGTTGTTAATGACTATATAATTTTTAGTGGTTGTCCTCTTCTTCTTCTTTCATCATCATCATCATCATCATCTTCCTCTTCTTCTTTTGTTTCTTCTTATTAACTGTGGTTAATCTATAATTATAGGAGTAATTATTTACGCCAGTATCTCTGTTTCACTTTATGAACCAAGAATCCTATTTAAAGTTCACTTTAGTATGTCTCACATTGCAGACAAATGCCGCCTCGTTTTCGCAGGTAGTTTTTCCTCAGCACAAATATGCCAGGTACTAAGTTTTAAAAAAAAACAACTGATCGACAGGAAGATGCCCGTATCTTATCTGCAAAAACACATTTTGATGCAGTTTACTTTTGACTGTACTACCTTCACGCTCTGGTTTTTTTTTAATATATATATGAATATAAACATGAGAAAAGAAACTTGTCCGTATAAGAGAGGAAAAAAATCCCATGAAATTGTCCGAAGCATACATTACTTTTTTTATATAAGAAGAAATTTATAAAGCAAGCAAAAAAAAAAACAATTTATTGGATAAATACATTTGTCAGAATGATCGGTAGAAAATGTTATGTAGGGTGAGTTCAGAATGTGTCATGAATGAATTATGAGCAGAGAGAGAGGGGGGATATTTTGAATATATCATACACGAAAGTCTGGGTATTTATCATGTGGTAGAGAATCCAGGGGAAAATGAAAACGACAGACAGGCAGGCAGGCAGGCAGACAGGCAGGCAGGCAGGCAGGCAGGCAGGCAGGCAGGCAGGCAGATAGATAGATAGATAGATAGATAGATAGATAGATAGATAGATAGATAGATAGATAGATAGATAGATAGATAGATAGATAGATAGATAGATAGATAGATAGATAGATAGATAGATAGATAGATAGATAGATAGATAGATATTTCAAAAGGGTTAAGAATCGGACACGCAGGTCTGTCGGACATTCTGCCCTTTATCATACATCTTTCACTTTATTCCAGACATTCTACAAATATGCTGTTCATATAACAAACATAATTAACATTGAAGATGAGAGACATAAAATAAAATATAACATTTACGTTTCGCTCTTAAACATTCACTCAGTACAGAAGTAACTACATATATATGTAAATGACTATCTACTAAACAAAACTTTCGGGACTATTCAGAATAAACAATTAACTGTATTCGGTGTCTCTAAGAACAGTTTAAAATAACTTTTAAGTTTTATCATTCATGGAGGCATGTAGTCGACATCAAATAGATATTGGGAAAGTTTGTATTTGTAGGAAGGAGTATAATTTATAATTTTTATACAGGATGGGAGGGTATTCCAAAAATGAGCAGCAGAATAACTAAAACTTTTCTTGTAAAGATCAAGTCTAGGTTTTGGAAGACATATGTTGTTCAAGCGTTGGCTGCACTTTGGGCTAAATTTAAACAGGTTCCATAGATAAGGCGGGGCATGCCGTGAAAGAATTTGATGTACTAACTTGGCTTTGTTGAAGAGGAACCTGTTCTTAAGAGGCAGTATTTTGATACGTTAGTGCTGGTTAGTTGTTTGTGCTTGATCTCTGTCACTAATAAGCTTTACTGCTCGCTTTTGGAGTAAGCAAAACCTTTTTGTATTTGACACTGAGCAACCATCCCAGACTGTTGAGCAATAATCTAAATGTGTTTGTATATTTGATATGTAGTATGTCTTCCTTGTGTCTTGATCGATGAAGTGCTTAATTTTGGCTAACGGGTATACTTTTTGCGCGATGTGTTTTGTTAGACCTTGCACATGAGAGTTCCATGTCAGATGTTGGTCAGTAATAAGACCTAATGTTTTGTGCTCGCTAACGTTTTCTATCTGTGATGTTTTTGTACAGAGCCGAAGTGTTGTTTTTGTTGCGTTTTGTAGTTTCTGTCTTGTTGTTATGAGCATTGATTTTGTTTTATCGGTGTTTATAATCATGCCATTATTTTTGCTCCATCCAATTAAATTGTATAACTCGACCTGAAGAGTTGATTCTAGATTAATACAATCGTAGTCACTGGTGTAGACTGTGCAATCATCGGCAAAAAGGTCACAAGAAGAGTGTTTAAGATGAAGTGAAAGATCATTAATATACACAGCAAAGAGAAACGGGCCTAGAATAGAACCTTGCGGAACACCAGTGTCAGCTTTAGCAGAATTTGATAGAGGATTGTTGCAGAATACTACCTGTTGTCTGTCTGAAAGAAATGATGCCATTAATTTTATTAGGTCAGGGTGCAATTTATAAGTTTTTATTTTTCTTACAAGAATATCGTGGTCAGTCATATCAAATGCCTTTTTAAAGTCGACAAAAATGGCACCACATAGTCTGTCGTCATTTATGTTTACTAACCAGTTTTCTGTCATTTTGATAAGAGCTGTGTGGCAGGAAT